>JACEGR010004374.1:0-88325 GCA_014170235.1 Listronotus bonariensis
ATTATTTACATTACAAGATGCGAAAGTTTACTTTTTGGTGTGAGGTGGTTTTTAAATGGCCGAGGCGAAGCCGAGGCTATTTAAAACCTCCGAACACTTGAAAGGCCTTTCGCATCGTGTAATGTATTATATTTTTTCTGCTACTGTTCTATGTATCGCATAATTTAATAATCATTAACATCATGTTTTAATAGAAATATCAGAGATTTTGAAATTTTACCTGTTAAAAATTAATCCATAGCAACACATTTATTGTTGACATTGTCTGTCATCAGCACTTGTCAGATATTGAATTATTGTTAATTTAGTATAAATCCAGTTCCCATTTTAAAATGTGTTAAATGAATAATGAAATGGCATCCAAAAGGGGCTTTCGGAAATATGGCCATCAAATCTGACATTTTGGTGATAGGTAAAGATATTGACTTTATATTCTCGTCAGAAGCTTTAAAATAATGTACCACAAGACCCTCCTTTCCAATAAATTTTTCTCCAATATGGCGTACAGCAGCCATCTTAAAATTTTTAATTGTCAATTTCACTTTAAATATAGTTTTTGGATCAATTTAATATTCCAGAGTTTCAATTTTCTAAACCGCTTGGATTAAGACGAGAAGGGACATTGGAAGAAGAAGAGACACCTTCATAAAAATATTAATTTTGGATTTTGCCAAAAGTTTATATTTTTGGTTAGCTCCTCCTTCTCGAACAAAAATCTAGGTTTAAGAAGCTGAATTTATTGACCAAACGTAAATTCTAGCCATATTAACTAGGAGGGCTTTTTAAAACTTTATTTTTATTTTTTCGTAGTATAAGTTTAAAAGATATAAGGTATTGCTACTTCGGACCATTGCTACCTATTATTTTAGTGGAGTAATGTCCAATATGATATTTTGGTATGAACTGCTATTAAAATTTTAAAATTAATTTAAAAACACAAAAAAAAGTTTGAAATAATGCACTGTAAGATACCAAAGAATTTTTCCTTTTAAACTTCTAGTAAATATATCATTTTTAAGGTTCTAAAACAAAAGAAGTAGAAAACCTAACCTCAAATTTTTCGTTTTTTAAATATCTTTAAAGGTTTTCGGGATTTTTAAATTTTAAAAACGGTACATTGAATTGAAATACAGTACGCAAAAAAAATATTTACACCTTTTACTAAATGATCAAAATCATATTTAAGTTTTTATCTGCTATTCAAAATTAAATACTCTTAACTCAAACAAAGTTGTTCAAAACTTTATTTTGAGCCCATTTAGTTACATTTAAATTTCGCATGGCGTATAATGTTATTCCTCTTGAAAACACGAGTTTGTTTTGTAACGGTAGATAAGCTTCTAGTATTTTCGTTCTATTGAGAAGTTAAATAAATTTCAACTCCATTTTATTACAGCGATATGTATTTAATTTAGCGTTTTTAGATAAAACATTTTTATAATAATTGATTATACGGTTAAATGTTTTAACAATTGAGAGTCGCGTCGCGTCGGCTTGAACAACGTTGTTCAAATTAGGTGGCGCTGGCCGAAACAGGTTTTTCGGTTAACCGGTTTTCGGTAACTGCGGTTTTGGCCAAAACCGAAAACCGGTTTCGAATACCGGTTAACCGGTTTTGAAAACCGGTTTTCGAATATCGGTTAACCGGTTTTAAAAAGCGGTTTTCAAATACCGGTTTTTCGGATAATCGGTTTTCGAATACCGGTTTTTGGATAATCGGACCAAAATCGAAAAGCGGTTCTTCGAATATCAATTAATAGGTTTTGGTTGATTGCGGTTTATATCTAAAAAAAGAAAAACCGTTCATTTTGTAAAATCGGATATTGGTTGACAGATTATACAGGGTGGTTCATTTAACCTTAGACAGGCAAATAACCAGAAAACGGCGCATTTTAGAAGAAAATGTTTCTAGTAAGAATTGTTTGAAATAAAGGGGCAAATTTAATGGTATTATTAGTTTGTGACCTTGACTAAAATTTTAAGGTCATATTCATATTAACTTTGTTTTTTCAAAGGGAACTCCAATTTTTTTATTTAGAATCTTAATCTACATACAAAAATGAGCAACTTTCATATAAAACTTTTTTAAATTCGATTTCAATTTTAAAAGATATCGTAACAAAATAAATTTTAAGAACCCATTTTTAATATAGTACAAAAATATTTATTTTTATTAAAATGTATTTTTAACATTATTAAACATTTTTAAATATGCTGGTTGAAAATAGTCATATATAAACCAGTCGTTTAAACGTTTAGAAAAGCCTTTTTCGGTTTTGAGAAGGCCGTTTTCGGTTTTCGGTTTTAAAAACCGGTTTCTTGTGTTTCGGTTTTAAAAAACCGGTTTTTGATACCGGTTTTAAAACCGGTTTTTAAATATTGGGTTAACCGGTTTTAACCGAAACCGGTTTTTTTTTTTAAACTGGTTAACCGGTTTTGTTTTTTCCGGTTTTTGCCACGAAGGCTAAAAAAGCCTCAATACTAACGTACCGTGGGTGTCTGAGCGAGTAAGAGGGGCTTTGTTGACACGGGACTTAAATACTTGAAGATTTGGGGGAAGGAAAGACCTCGCGGGCAGCAGGTTCCACAATCTAGAAACTCTAGGGATAAAAGAACGAACAAAGTGGTGAAGTTCGGGGCCTGGGTCCAGTTGGACCGTATAGGATGCATACGAGCGGAACCACGAGTTTCTCTGTTGGGAACCGTGAGTGGAGGAACTATACTGGTCAATTCTTCAGGAGCAGAAGCCATGGAAGTACTCTATAAAAAAGCGATAAATCGCCCACAGCCCGACGATGGCAAGAGAGGAAGCCTTTCTGTAAGTGAAGGATCATTAATGAGACGAATAGCTCTTCTCTTGAATAGAATCAAGAATGCTCAGGGTTGTTGGGGACGCCATGCCCCAGATATGAGAACAATATTCCAAGGGAGGTCGGATTTGGGAAACATATAAAGTGTATAAATTAGAAGCGGAAAAATACTTTTTAGCTCGAAAGAGAAATCCAAGCTTTTGAAGCTGCCGTTGGCTATAGATACAATGTGTTTATGCCAGTTAAGGTTACTTTTTAAATGTGATCGCCCACGAGATTGAAGGCAAGTTCCTTTTGCTCTGTAGAACTTGGCCGCTCATAAGTAGCGAGGATGAGTATTTGATGACCTCTTCGCGACAAGGAACACGACTGTGTTTTGATGCATTAAAATGGACGAGATTTTTTGGCGCCCCAATCCAATATTAAAATTAAGATCCTGAGAAAGAGATATCTGCATCGCTCTGAGCTTAATAAGGCAAATTGCAATAATTCTCTATTAAAATATTTACAGCATTTCCAGATTATACGAAAAAAAACAAAATTTTGAAAACAATTTTTATTTTTTTCTCAGTTTATTAAGAGATATTTTAAAACAATGACATGGTACCGTAGCAACTTTTTTGGTTAAACAAAAAGATGTCATTAAATTTATGAGCCGACGTTTCGTCTTTAAGGCACCATCATCAACTTTGTTTTTCAAAATAGGATTAAAAAATTATTTTTTTACCCCCAAAGGAACCCTTAAAAGGAACCTTAAAAGGAACCTTTAATTAATTTTAGATCATAAAAAGCATCTAAATTCTAATTAAAAAGTTATAACGTTTTTAAAAATTAATAAAAAATAAAGACTCTTATACAAATACCTGTAATGATAAAGGTATGGCGGCTATGCTGGGTTTTATAAAAATACTTTTTTCAGCTTACGCAAACGTATTTGCAGTTTTTTTTGTTTGTGTTGTTTTTACTAAATATTTTTTAAATAAGTAATAAAAGTCGCTAAAGATAGCTTACAGGCGTAAAGCAGCTATTGAAGAATCAAAAATCAAAAATTTTCCAAGTTTACCTATTTTTTGATTTTTACCGGAAACCCCTTAAAAATTAAAAGTTTTGGAACAAATAGTAATTTTAGCTAATTTATTTTTTTAGTATAAAAACAGTTTTTCCCCCAACGGAACCCTTAAAAATAGACAAAATCCCTAGATATTTGGTTTTAAACTTAATAAACTCGTATTTTAGTTCTAAGTCCAACGATATATCACATTTTACATTTATGCGACGTTTTAAATCGAAACTTCATTATTCACTATTTTAACATTAAAATTTACAATTTTATTTCAAAGGTCGTCAAAATTTTCATTTTAAATTAAAAATGCATTCCTTTTTTGTTTTTTTTTATTACTACTCTTTATTATTTTCTTATTTACCTATGTATTCATAATTCAACATCGTGCATGGAGGATGTAGAAGACGTTCTGGTGCCCCGGAGAAGATAGGAAACTCACAGCTGAATTTAAGAAGGCATCTTTTTTTTTGGAACTAGGCGCTGTTAGTGAAAATTCCTATAACCGATGTTTCCTGTTTGGCATGCTGCACGGGGTGTTTTCCAATGGCGGAAAATGGAGGCGGGCGTCGCGGCGTTGGTCAGCAATCGGTTATGCGCGCGCAATACCAGTAGCAGTTCCAGGAAAGATGGCCGAAATTCATGACACTTCATAAGTTCAAGATTAAATAAATTGTGAAAGATTCCGGAATTTCTGAGAGCCACAGGGGCTCGACTATCCAGATTTTCCCCCGAATGTGCTAGTAAACTGGACCGAAAGGGACCAAAGCCAAGAATGAATAAACCAACCAACCAAGTAAACCATAGTAAAAATCGTTTGGAATTGCAAAAAATAGTGTTAAAGTATTTTGGACCTTAAATTCGAGTCTAAGGAGCAAAACGGACTGCGGATTTGAATTCAGGGTCTCAACACACAAAAAAATTGATTTGTTTAAAAGTACTGATTACTTTTTTTTGTGTGCCGGTGCTATTTAAGCTGAATTGTTTAAATAGTCCATATTATCAAAAGAGACCATTTCCGAACCCATGATTTATGGGAACTTTTTTATATTTTGAGATGTAGCGCTCATCTTCCCATAAATACCTTAGCAACATTCTTAAACACCCTGCATAATGTAACATTCTTTGTTTGTCTTATTTAAAAACCTAAAAACTAATGTAAACTGTAAACTTTCAATATATTTCACTTTGGTCGCAGGAATTTTTTAAATTTAAAAGCCACGTCTCTTACTCCTAAAAATCGTCATGTTTTATTTCTTATAATCATGAATTCGTACTTCTAGAGATTGCCGTAGAATTAAATTTTACGTTTTTTTTTATCACCGTTAAAAAATTCTTTTTTAATCGTTTAACATAAAGATTAAAGTACTTCATCCTAGTTCACTACATAAAGTGTTAAAAAAGACTTTTAACACTTGGCTTTTCACACTTTGAATTGGTGTTTTGTTTCAGTGCCTACTACGATAAACTTAAATATCAATTTATGCAATGTAACAGTTAACGCGACATCAACTGAACCAAACGGTCAAGTTACCTTTGATTTCGTCATTATTTCTATTAGTTCATGTGTCACTTGTTTTAAAATTTGACAGTTTGCAAATAAATGCAATAAAAATTATTTAAAAGTAATAGTAATAATTAATTTAAATGACTAAGAAAATGAAAAGAAATTTATACTGTTTTAGTATTATTTCTACAAATAGTAAGTACATACAATTTTCTAAAATTAAATAATAAATGCATAGTTATTAGGAATAATTGTTTCTTAAAAAATAAGAAGGCTCTGATTTTTGTTGCAATATAATGACTGTGCTGCAAAAATTAAAATTAATAGGTTTAGATAAATAAAACATGTATAAAATGGTATTTTGGGAAATTTTTATACAATCGGGGAAAAAATATAGTATGTAACACATGCATAAAAAGTCGTTTTTTTACTCATGGGATTGCCGCACTCGCCTAACGGCTTGTGCTGTCAAACTTCCCATTTGTAACAAAAAAGTATCACTTTATGCACTTGTTTCATAAATTACTATTTTATAGTTATTATGAAGATTAAGTATAGAAGGAATAGTTTAAAAATGTAAAGAAAAAAACACAAAAAAGTTTAAAGCAAATAAATCGGCATGCTTGTCTTCGTGGTCGCCTTTGCTATATTTCTTTTATGACATGCCGGTTGATGCAGCTGGTCATTGCACTATGGGATAGAAATTAATTTTTTAGGTCAAAATTCTGAAACTTACCAATCTAACTTAAAATGAGGTGCTTTTTACTGGAAAAATATTATAAATTATTACAAATGCTTTTTGGGAACCTAAAACTTATTATATGTTATTATAAATTTACACCCCCTTAACATTATTATTTTTTATTGTACAAAATAAACTAAAATGTCAGCTTGTTTGGTTAATTCGGTAGTATTCTAATCAGTAATCCGATGATTATTATCTCATATGATATACAGGGTACGACAATAGGTATGATTTTTTTAAATGGAATACCCTGAATATTATATCACCACCAAAAAAATCTTTTAAAATGCTTTAAAAAAATACTACATTTGATGTGTCTATCTCAATTAGTTTCGGAAATATGACCATCCAAATCTGAAAAATAATTTTAAATTATTCTTAGAAGCATAATAGAGATACATCTTTCCAACATTTTTTATTTTTTAACGTATAAAATAAATAAAAAAACACTGTTTTGTTGGGTAGATTCTGTAGAATCCATATCTTTTATCAGAATGCTTTTATCTTTTAGAATATATATAGAGTGTAGGACAAAACATTAAATTTTAAAATGGAAAACCTTGTAAATTATAAAAAAATCTTGTATCTGTCCTTACACTCAGAAGTAGCAAAAAGTAGGAACGCAATTGTAAGTACAAAAACTGATAAAGAAAAAGGTATAAAAATCTTTGACAAAAGTATCGAGACTTCGCGAGACTGCATCGGAAACACAACAATAGCTCTTATTATTTAATCTCTTTTACTTTTTAAGTAAACAAGGCTAATAATAAACTAAGTAGATTAAATGTTGTATATTTATATTTACTTAAATACAGTTTCCTATTACCCCAATAGAAATCGTCATATTCTTTTATAATTTTGCGTACATGTAGTTTGAAGTATCTACTTTGAAATACACAGCATGAGCCATTAAAATTTCAAAGTTGCTTTTTGGCCAAAATAATGGATTTCTATCCCATAGTGTACCGGCGCGTCACTGTAAAGGATAGCGGCGCCTTTGTATAAAATAGTCCGATTGCAGGCGGCCTTTTTTATGTTTTTTGTATTATTTTCAAAAGGTACCGAATTGGCGCTTTTAAAATGTTCTTACTATACTTACTTCATTTTAGGACACTAAATAAAGTGTGTTTTTGACCAGTCCGACTCTTTTTCACCTTTTGACTTTTGTTTCAATGCCTACTAAAATTTATGTTAATAGGCGACATTAACTGAATTAAAAGATATAGTTACCCTAACATAAAGTTCGGCAAAATTCTATTTAGTTCACGTGTTATTATAATTTAAATTTTTACAGTTGACTGATTTTTATAGAAATTATAGAAAATTAAAAACAATATGGATTTCAAATGATTTAGACATCGAAAATTGTATACTACACTTCTCAAAAAAAAAAAATAAATGCATAATATGCTCGATTTCTTTTCAATAGAAAAATTCTTTAATTTAAATGGCCAATTAAAAATATATTTTAATATCTCAGTTATTAGGACTATTTAAAAAATAAAATATTAAGGAAAGGTGAACCTATATGTTTATTGTAACCGTTATTTACTGTTACCAATACATGTTGCTAAATATAAAATATAAGAGTCGGATCAAACAACGTTGTAACTTACTTTGTTTTAAATTTTTGGGGGAGCAAAAATATATTACTATATTTGTAACTAGAATTAAAGTAATTGCTATTTTTAATATTTCTTAACGAGATTTATTATAACAACCATAAAATATCCCTATTTGCAACAAAAAATTTGGGCCCATATGGGATTCGAACCCATGACCTCCGAGTCAGTAAAACTAGTTCGGCGCTCTAACCAACTGAGCTAACGGGCCATGAAATATTATAATTCTTTAGTTCATTTAGCAAATGCCCTTGCTATAATGAACAACAAGTGGTCAATTCCAATGTAAAATATAAGCGCAATTCTTGACATTATGGTGAAGGATATGTTATTATAACAACTATGTATTCTTTTGGTATAAAACTAAATATTGAAATGCAAGGTACGTTAAATAAAACTATGAATAAAATTAATAATAAAATAGGTAAAATTGCAAGTACAAAAAGAAATAGAGTCGGTGTCACTACTACCTAAATAAATATCAAAAAAAAATCCAAACTACCTAAATAAATACAAACAAAAATCCAAACATTATACCTACAAAATAAAGTAGCTAAAATTTAACTTCTCGCTTAAAACGGCCATAAAGATGGCAAATCTTAATAAAAATCCAAAATGTAAAAATCTGAAACACATCAAGTGAATATACAGGGTGTAAAATAACCAGTACTTTAACCTACAGACTTGAGGAGGTGATTCTACAATAAAAAATAAGAAAAAGTTCATATGAACATATTATGACCTAAACGTCTTAATTTTTGAAGTACGGGGTTTAAAAAATTTAAAAATTAATTGTTTTCTTATAATAACTTATACCAATTTACATAGTTTAAAAAAAAATTGGGAAACGTCTCCTATGCATAAAAATACATTTTTGACATACAAAGAAAAAAATAATTTCTTACCAATGTCGCCTATAAAGGGTTTAGGGTAAGTATTTTTTAGAAAAAAAAATGTTACGCTACTGTAGACTTTTCTAAAATAAAAAATGTGTTTAAATCCTCGTTTAGTTTAGAACTAATTAGATCTTGACTTTTTTTATTTGATGTAGGGTTTTTCGCGTAAATAAATAGAAATCATTTCTCGGCATGGTCAAATCCTATCTGCCAAAAAATTGTTTTATTTTTTTATGCAAAAAACTGTACATCAAACAAAAAAGTCAGAATCAAATTTGTTCTAAAATAAACAAAGGGATTTAAAAATATTTACTCAAACCCCTTATGGGCGACTGACTGATGCATAGAAGGTGTCTTCCAAATTAAAAATATTTAAATTGGTATAAAAGTTAGTCTAAAAACAAACATTTTTTTTAATTTTAACACGCCGTAGTTCCAATAACTATGACTTTAGGATATATATATATATATATATATATATCTAATACGAAAAAATAGCTAAACAGGTTTTATCCTAACAAAATCAGAATATCTAGTTTCTGATCTGCTTTAATTAAACGTATTGTACAGCGTGTCTACTTAAGTGCGCACCATATGGAAAACTTTTTTATTTTTTATTTTACGAACAATAGTAATTTAGTGCAAGTGCATAAAGTGATATTTTTTACGAATGGGAAGTTTCCCATGAGTAAAATAAAACCACACTTTATGCATGTGTTACATACTATATTTTTCCACGACCATATAAAAATGTTTTAAAATACAATTTTATATACATGTTTTATTTATCTACACCTAATAATTTTAATTTTTGCAGCACAGCCATTATATTGCAACAAAAATCATAGCCTCCTCATTTTAAAGAGACAATTATCCTTTTCATAATTATGTAATTATTATTTAATTTTAGAAAATTGTATGTACTTACTTTTGTAGAAATAATACTACAAACAGTATAAATTCCTTTTCAATTTCTTAGTCCTTCAAATTCATTATATCCTACTTTTAATTTTCAATATTTTCTTTTAAATTTACTTCAAACTGTCAAATTTTAAAACTAGTCACACATGAACTAATAGAAATAATGACGAAATCAAAGGTAACTTGACCGTTTGGTTTAGTTGATGTGGCATTTACTGTTGCATTGCATAAATTGATATTTAAGTTTGTTGTAGTATAATAGGAATTGAAACAAATCACTAATTCAAAGTGTAAAATAAAGCGTTAAATCTTAAAAAAGTTACTTTTTTAACACTTTATGCGGTGTACTAGAATGGAGTACTTTTTCATAATATTAAATTTTTTTATAAAAAAGATGTTTGCAGTTAAAAATAACATTCAAATATGCAAGCTTGTTCATTTTCAAGAATTTTTTTCAATTTTTATGCGTTAAGGGTGAAAATTAAAGTTTGTACATTAGTGCATACTTATTTCGAAATGTAATATGTCAAGAAAGTTTAAGAACTGCCAAAACAGCGAAAAGTCACAGAAATGCTCGCTATCGTAGAAAAAAGCTTTTGTCTTTTAAATAATTAAATTTGCACATTTAGAAGGTATTTTTATTCCTAAACATCTTTTCCTTATAAAAATTTTCAATATTATGAAAAACAAGGGTACTTTCCTCTTAAACAAAATGTATATTTTTTGACATACGTCGTATACCACTGCACAAAAATTTAATTAATTCATTTTAAGTTTCAGACAATGCAGAACTTTTTATTAAGATTAACTTTTTACGTAAAATAAATAATAAAAAAGTTTTTCATGTGGAGCGAACTACCTGATTGCACTACGTTTTAGCTTACTCTATCCCTAGAAACTCTAAATCTTAGCCCATTTGCCTTTTTTCCATCCATACACATTCTCTTCTCAGGCATTAAGCTCGGCATCCATATTACTTTTTAGACATCTTTTGGGCCCGCTTTTGATTTATTAAAATTGTGTTTTTTCTCTTCTAATTTTTCTTATTTCATTTCTCGAATGGTCTTTTCTATTATCATAAAACTTGATATTGTAAGCCTTAGTTTGAATTCATTTTACATTATTTATTTTATAAGTGTCTTGATTGTCTAAGTTTTTTTATAATCTGATGTTAAAAAAGTAGGCTTAACAATAAAAAAGATATTTATTCATTTAATTTAAAGCCAATTTTTGTTTTGAAGCTTATGAAAAAAAAAGCATATTTAATAATTCTTGTGGGGAGTGTATTTGGGGCGACCTAAAGCATGTCAAAGTTTTCACTTTATTGTACTACTTTTTTATGTAATATCATAGAGTAAGGAAATTATAAGAGTTATCATGGAATAGCCGATTTAAGGACAGGTCATGCGAAAACTCCCAATATAATTTTATTCGTTTCTCGTTGAAATACCGCCAGTTAGTCATTTCAGTAAGCTTACGTGTCTCCCCACCGCTGATATTATACGAGGCGAGGCTTCGACCGACGCATTTAAAGTGTAAACTGGAAAAATGACGAGGCCTGCCGCAAAAAGCGGTACGAAAATTTTAGCATGTCATGGTTTCTCTTATCCGTAGGTATGTTACTTTATGGTAATGTTTCTTGTACCTGGTGACCTCTTTTCGTTAACCTCGCAGGTTATACCGGCCCAAGCAGCAAGCTGACGTTATTATGATGTCATTTTTAAGTCATTTTTGGTCATAGGATGTCATCAGACAGACAGAGATTTTGACGTCATTTAATTGACGTGTTTTTGTCGTCGTTAAAGTGACGTCTTTTCGACGTCATTTTTTCGTCATACTAGCTCATAAAAATCTAATGACGTCATGTTTAGAAAACCCGCCAGAAAAATTTTGTGACATTATATGATTCGTGTCAAAACCCAACCGAAATATTATATGACAGAAAAAATAAGACTAGTAATTTTACAAAATTGAAATAGGAAAAAACTCTACCGATAGATGGCGCAATGGACAATAAACTACTACGTTTATTCAACATCTTTACTTTTTATCGCCTACACCGTACTAGACCAAAATAGTTCGAGACCGGTCTGCGGTTGGTGATTTCAATGAGCTTTGAAAGATATACTTTCGGCTAGTGTTAAAATCTGCATCTAATATATAAATATTATATGTTATTTCAACTATACCTACTTACAGGACTAAGCTTAAACTGTAGTAATAATGAAAATCGTATCTATTATTTTTTGAATTTAATTGATCATATTTTAAAAACCATTAAAGATATATATATATCAAGTATGGAATTTTCGTAAAGCTCTTTAAAAGACCCATTTAATGGTAGTATAATATACAGAGTGTCTCATTAAAAAAAAATTGCTTTTAAATGTGACAGGTGACACCTACTGACATTTTTGACAGAGCCCATAAAAACTTGGCTAAAAATTCTACATACTGTTTTAAATGAATGTGCTAACCCAAAAACACAAAAGTTACAGGTTCCTAAAAGTGGGACAAACTAAAATGATAACCCTGTATAGTAAGAACATTTTAAAAGCGCAAATTCGGTACCCCTACAAAAAAACATAAAAAAGGCCGCCTGCAATCGGAATATTTTATACAAAGGCGCCGCCGGTACCCTTTACAGCCACGCGCCAATACACTATGGGATAGAAATCCATTATTTTGGCCAAAAAAGCAATTTTGAAATGTTAATGGCTCATGCTGTGTATTTCAAAGTAGATACTCCAAACTACATGTACGCAAAATTATAAAAGTATATGACGACTTCTATTGGGGTAATAAGAAACTTGAAAATGTATTTTAAGTAAACATAAATATACAACATTTAATCTACTAAGTTTATTATTAGCCTAGTTTACTAAAAAAGTAAAAGAATTTAAATATTAAAAGCTATTGTTGTGTTTCCGATGCAGTGTCGCGAAGTCTCGCTACTTTTGTCAAGATTTTTTACCTTTTTTTTTATCAGTTTTTGTACTTACAATTGCCTTCCTACTTTTTGCTACTTCTGAGTGTAAGGACAGGAACAAGATTTTTTATAATTTACAAGGTTGTTCATTTTAAAATTTAATATGTTTTGTCCTCCACTGTATATCCTAAAAGATAAAAGCATTCTGATGAAAGATATGGATTCTACAGAATGTACCCAACAAAACAGTGTTATTATTTGTATTATACGTTAAAAAATAAAAAAGTTGGGAAGATGTATCTCTATTACGCTTCTAAGAATAATTTAAAATTATTTTTCAGATTTGGATGGTCATATTTCCGAAACTAATTGAGATTGACACATCAAATGTAGTATTTTTCTAAAGCATTTTAAAAGATTTTTTTGGTGGTGATATAATATTCAAAGTATTTCATTTTAAAAAATCATACCTATTGTCGTACCCTGTATATCATATGAGATAATAATCATCTGATTACTGATTAGAATACTACCGAATTAACCAAACAAGCTGACATTTTAGTTTATTTTGTACAATAAAAAATAATAATGTTAAGTGGGTGAAAATTCATAATAACATATAATAAGTTTTAGGTTTCCAAAAAGCATTTTTGATAATTTATAATATTTTTCCAGTAAAAAGCACCTCATTTTAAGTTAGATTGGTAAGTTTCAGAACTTTGACCAAAAAAATTAATTTCTATCCCATAGTGCGATGACCAGCTGCATCAACCGGCATCATCATAAAGAAATATAGCAAAGGCGGCCGCGAAGACAAGTATGCCGATTTATTTGCTTTAAACTTTTTGTGATTTTTTTCTTATCAAAGAGCACCGAATTTACATTTTTAAACTGTTCCTTCTATACATGTTAGTATTTTTCTAGTCTAATAAAATTTCCTATTAAGGTATTAGTTGCCTTATTGTATACCAAAAATTGTTAAAATAAACATGTAATATTTAAAACTCCGTGCTTCTTTGTTACTTCCGAAAAGTATAAATTTAGTTTTACTTATATTTTCACCTATTATTACCTAATTTCCTGCAAAAACCACTTTCTTTCTACCCCTATGATTTATTGCATACCTACCACGGTTTATATTTAGGAAACATTAAGGTCGGGTGATTAGGCCTTAAATATGGGCCAGAACGATGCTATCTCGATATAATTATCAACAAAGAAGGGTTATTTTAAGGTTTTCTTTAGAGCTATAAAAGAAAATATCTGATTCAAATGTTAGGTGCAAATTACTTTTCTTACATTCCATTAGTTAATTTATTACAATTTTATGTATATACTAACCGATCCATGCCCACTTCCTTGGGCGTTAATTATATTTTTTTATGAACTTTTTCTTCAATCATAATAAAATATATTGTAAAAGAATTTTTATGACCGGTTCAGTTTTTCCGAAAATTAGGCCTTACAAACACACAATCAAAGTTACAAACTATACCTCTTTATTAATAATAATAAATGTATATGGAAAAAAATTCTACTAAAAATAAGTCAATTCTTTGTTTGACCTCCGGACAGTACGGACGTGCGTAGAGGACTACAAAGTTCTTCCCGGCGCGGCGTGGCGGCTAGAGGTGTCGTACGAACGTTTTTTACCTTCGGGGATCAAGGAAAGATTCACGCTAAATTGACCGCATCTTTCTTCTGGATCTAAGCGCTGTGAGCGAAGATTCCTATAAGCTGATAGTATCCTGTTTGGTGGTGAGCACGAGGTATTTCTCAAATGGCGGGAAATAGATGGGCGTGCCATGGGAACTGTCAGTAGTGAAAGTGAAGAATATACGTAACACCAGTAGCAGATCTTGGTTTGACAGCCGACTATTTATGCATTGCATCGATTGTTCAATTGTTTGTTTTCTTTTTGGAATTTCTGGAAGCTACGAGCTCGATTATCAGGTTTTCCGCCGACGAAGCCCTGGAAAGCATTGTCCGGAAGGGGGAGAGTGGTGGATTGGACCTGAAGGGACCAAAACCAAGAAAAAAAAATAGAGAGATAAAAATAAGTCAGTTCGTTGCTTTTTTTATCTATTTTTATAAAAATAAAACTGCATCCGCAGAGAAGCGAACCCGGGTCACCCGCGTGATAGCCGAGCATTCTACCACTGGACCACCGGTGCTTATACACCCAGTTACAAACTTAACATCTTTATAATGTTAGTATACATTGATATACATGTGTCATTATTTTCTCTGAAATGTTATGTTTAATCATTATAAAATGTAGCCTATATCACTCTTGAATAGTGTAGCTTTCTAATTGTGAAAGAGTTTTTATGATCGGTTTAGTATTTCCGAAGATTAGCCCTTACAAAGAAATAGTTTATCCAAGATAGCCAACCCGTACCCACTTCGCTGGGCGTTAATATCTGAATTTTTTGTTTAATCATAATAAAATATAGCCTATAACACTCCTGAATAGTGTAGCTTTCTGATTGTGAAAGAATTTTTATGATCGGTTCAGTATTTCCAAAGATTAGCGGCTACAAACAAAGTTTTAAATTTTACCTCTTTTATAATATTAGTATAAATTAGTATAGATTATAGAAAATATGTATGGCAACACTTTAATCACGATTTTTTTTCGTCGTTTTTTCTCTACGACCAATATTTATAATAGAGTAAGAGCCCGTGAGCGGCAGACCTTAGTAGAAGCAATGGTAGATTATGAAGTTTGACTCATAGTGGCTTTGGCAGGTACGAGGTACCAAAGGTTAATTAATTGAAACAAAAACTTTGTTATTTTGTTAAAGCTAAGTTTTATATATGTTACTTGGGTAACTATTAGAAGATATTTTCCCCAATCGGCAGACAGTTTTGACAGTTCCAACCCCTTGGCAGACAAACATTTTGGAGTGACTCAATGGTCCGACCATGCACAATATTTTGTTATTTAACAAGATATGACAAAAAGTCTTATATAAGAGTTGTAGGTTTTTTAAATAGGCATGTACTTAAAATATTTTGATGTATACACACTACAAATCTCATATAACACTTTTTGTTATATCTTGTCAAATAACAGAAATATTGGTCTTTATCGGACTACTGAACCACCCCAAAATATTTGTCTGTCAGTGGATTGGAAGTGTCAAAACTGTCTGGCGACTAAGAAAATATTTTCTAATAGGTACCCATGTAACAAGATGTAAAATTTAGCTTTTACAACATGACAACACCTAAGTTTTAATTTATTAACCTTTGGTACCTGGTACCTGCCAAAGCCACTATGAGTCAAACTTCACAATCTACCATTGCTTCTACCTATGTTGGGAGCATGCATTGACAATCTTTCAGGTTTTACAAAATGACAAGGTCTGCCGCTCACGGGCTCTTGGACTATAAGGTTAAGGAAATTAAAGTAAACAGGAAGTGTGTGTGTTTTTTTAAATATTTGTAACCTAATATGGCTGTTAGAAGGCTAAAAAAATATTTTGACTTCTGACACTGAAAAATCTGTAAATCTAGGTTCGTAATACCATCGTCCAAATAACGAATTCTTAAAAAAATTAATAAATTATAGGTTTATTAATTTCTATTTTTATTCCAGAGTCATACAGAAAGAGCACTAGAACGAGCTTGGCTGGAAGTCCAAGAGCATCCCGATTTTCTCACCCGATGGTGACAGCTCTTTGATGCTGGCCCATGTTCAAGAAGGTAGCAGGGAGACCTACACCCATATCAAGCACCATCACTGTAACTCAGCAGCATATCGCTGTACTCAGTCATGGGCCTCATGAAGTCAGTAAGATTTTGGCCTGGGACACATCAAGTCATCTTATGTAAGTTATTATTTATACACAGCGCAGTAAACGCAAAAAAATCCTTTTGTTAAAAGAAATCCCTGGTTATACATACAATGCATTTCTTTAATGCCCCCCTTATATTTTCTGTACGGAACAATTTAAAAAATTAAAACTTGGGTATATGAATTTTATGCATAAATACTATATTAACAAATGAAATTCAAAGATGGACATTTTAAAATGGCGGCTGGGCATCGATGTACTATATGTTGTATTTTCTTAAAGCTCTATTAAAGATTTTTTTTAATGGTGATATAATATACAGGGTTGCTTTATTAAAAAATATATACTTTTTTTTCCTACCCTGTATATTATCACCAGTATCACCATTAAAAAGACCTTTACAAAAGTTTTAAGAAAATACCACATTAGGTACCTCTAACTGGATTAGTTTCTGAAATATGGCCAACCAAGTGCCGCCATTTTGTATTTAGTAAAGGTATTGTCTTTATGTTGAAGGATTATAAAGTACTAGTCAGACGCTTTAAAATCATGTGCCACAAGAGACCCCCTCTTAAAATTTTTATCTGTTAATTTTACTTAAAAATATACTATTTAAGTAGGCATTTATTTTATTTCCCAAAGTTTTCCTTTATAAACTGATGCGTTTAAATAATGAAAGGGGGATGATACATTAAGGAAATACACGGTATATGTATACAGGGTGATTCAAAATTTGATCACGAAACTTAAGAGGGTGATTCTACTTCTGACAAAATAAGGGGAAAGCTTCATATACATTTTTTTCAAAATGCCATTCGTTTTTCTAGTTACAAGCCCTTAAAGTTCAAGTTTAATTTAGGTTTTTCGCCATATTGCATTTATTTTTTAACCAATCCAGTTGATATTTGGCACACAAATCGAGCTTTGCAGATTCTAAAACTTCAAGACAAAAGTACCTACTTTTTTAAAATACCGCCAGAGGGCACTTTACCTAAAACTTAAAATTTATTTACATCATAACTTTTTTATTTTGCCAGATATCGCAAAGCTGGGGGCGCTATTTTATAGACAATCAAAAACTTAAAAGTAAGGTACTCTGTATTAAAGTCGATAAACCTCACCGTTTAGGCACCAATAGACATCAAAGTTTTCATTAATTTCAATCAAATTACCTACATACATACAGAGTGTCCAGTAACTCAACCGACAAACTTTACGGGGCGATTCTACAACAGAAAATAAGAAAAATCTTTATAAAAACATATGTCCTAAACGTCTTAGTTTTTTGAACTACGGTGTGTTAAAAATAAAAAAACTTTTTTTTTAATGCCTTTGGCGGTATTTAAAAAAGGTCCTTTTGTCTTAAAAATTTTAGTATCTGCAAAGCTCGATGTGTGTGCCAAATATCAACTGGATTGGTTAAAAAATAAATGCAATATGGCGAGAAAACCAAAATAAAATTGAACTTTGACGGCTTGTAAATCGAAAACGAATGACATTTTGAAAAAATTATATGAGGCTCTACCCTTATTTGTCAAGTAGAATCACCCCTTAAGTTTCGTGATCGATTTTTGAATCACCCTGTATTGTATATTGTGTTGTCCTACAAATGCTTTACGCAGGTTCTAAAACATTATTAGCATTAAGCATTGATGTTTAAGTTTACAATAACTTTCGGTATAACTGAAAGTACCATATCTGTCAAAAATATTTTATTGTTCTTAATATTCTTTACTGCTTATACAATGTTGACAAATATTAAAAATTTTTTAAACTTTCCTATTTTTTTGAGAAATCGATTATTGTATTTAGTGGTGAAACACCCTGTATAAAAATCCACAAAAAAATATTTAACAAAATGTATTAAAGGAAAATATATGTTTTACAACTTTTATTTACGAAAATATTGTAGCTATATTATTTTTCAGATGGTATCTGGCTACAGAGCAACATCGAGCTGGTCAAAAACATCTCTATGTTTCCCAAGACTCCACCACAGATGACCCGCGGCGTCTGGCAACACATTGCATCACATGTAGTCTGGGTGACGTCTTGTGGGAGTAGTAGATTTTTGTATGGGAACTGTTCACATTTTAATGCACTGGTATGTAGCCAACAAAAATTTGAAAAAGAATTGGCAGACTTTCTAGGGAAATGTAACAAGTCTGCAAAAGTTTTTAAATGTTACTTATTTAACAGTAAAATCATATAATGTACAGGGTATATGTAAATGCATGTAAAAATTGTGGTAAACGTGTACGACAAAAAAAATGACGCGTTCGCCCAGTCCGACACAGGAAACATGTCAAAATTGACAGGCAGGGTTAAAGTGCCGCTTTCATATATGGTAGTAGGAATATTCGTGGTAGACTCTTCAAAAGGAATCCCCTAAATAGGTTTTAAAAGGCTTATTATTATGAAGTCTATTTTACTGCTGGACCAAGCACTAATTTTTTTGTCTCCCGTGTGGCGCAGTGGACAGAGCTTTGATCTTCGAAGCCAGAAATTTGCCGGTTCGATTCCCAGCAGGGGAGACACATGTTGGTAGTAGTTATTTAAAAATAACGATCGTAGTGGCACTACCGCGTTATCTAAAAGGTGCTGTGAAATGCATGACTGCATGTTACAGTGCTTGTACAATGTTAACGGAACAGGAGGAACGATGGGTTAAATATCTAATAACCCGACACCCACGGTACTCTGGTATTTAGGCATATGCTTTTGTGGGATGTCAAAAAGAAAAATAAAATTACCAATACTGTCAATAAAATTAGTGTTTTCAAACAAACATTTTTACTTAACAAAAAATAAGTGTTCTTGACAAACGGCCGGAAATCATTTTACAAAAATTGTTATCGCTTCTACCATATCAATAAGAACCAAATAGTTTGAAACCGGTTTGTAGTTGGTGATCTTAATTAGCTCAGAAAGAAAGACCTTTGGTTAGTGTAAAAATCCGCATGGAGAGAATGGATAAAATCCAACGAATGCAGAGAGAATGGATAGAATCCAACGAATGCAAGACTTTGCTTTGCAAAGAAATTACAAGCAGGAAGAAGTTTTTACCTTTTTATTTTTGTAAAACATTTTTTATTTAAGGTCACTTTTGTATCTTGTATAGGGCCGAAATTATTTAGTACATAAATAGGGTTGGAAAACCCAGTATTTTTAAAGTAATGGATAAAAACATAATTAATAATTATTATTTAAATTGTTTTGTACCTTTAGTACAAGAGTATTTTTAGGTTCAATTGTTAAAAGAATCTATACACTCAAAAAATATCTTATGAATTTTTAATGTGGGACGTTGGATCTTGTGAATTTTTAACGTGGGACGTTGGTAATTTTTGCCACAGTCGGACGTGACTAAATTACAACTGACTTTACAAAAGTTAAGTAATGTTTTTGTACCTTTAGTACAAGAGTATTTTTAGGTTCAATTGTTAAGAGAATCTATATACTCAAAAAAATATCTTGTGAATTTTTAACGTGGGACGTTGGATCTGGTGAATTTTTAACGTGGGACATTGGATCTTGTGAACTTTTAACGTAAATTAATAAAAACCATTTAAATTGTTTTGTACCTTTAGTACAAGAGTATTTTTAGGTTCAATTGTTAAGAGAATCTATATACTCAAAAAAATATCTTGTGAATTTTTACGTGGAACGTTGGATCTTGTGAATTTTTAACGTGGGACGTTGGTAATTTTTTGCCACAGTCGGACGTGACTACATTACAACTGACTTTACAAAAGTTAAGTAATTGTTTTGTACCTTTAGTACAAGAGTATTTTTAGGTTTAATTGTAAAGAGACTCTATACAGTCAAAAAATATCTTGTGAATTTTAAACATGGGAATTACAACTGACGTTACAAAAGTTGTGTGGAAAATATTTGTAACTTTTTATAACTTATATGTTAAATAACTAGAACTAACCAGAACTAACCAGAACATGTAATGTTATTAATTTTTATTAAAAATTACATGTTTACTGTAAAATTTCACATATGTTATGTAAATTTACAAATAATTTTTGCATAACTTTTATAAAAGTTGGTTGTAATTTTGTCACATCCGACTGTGGCTAAAAGTAACCGACGTCCCACGTTGTAAATTCACAAAATATTTTTTTTTTAGTGTACATCTCTGCCATAACAAAAAATGTTGCACAATAAACATGTTTAAAATTATCAAGTTCCATAATAAAATGTATGCCATGTGTGGGAGCTTTCATAATATTTACTCCGTGGTATTTTTAAAATATGTCTACCAAAATTGCTGCCAAACGCGAAAACAACCTATTTCAGGCCAAAACTTTTGGGGCCGCGTACGTAATTAACTCCATGTAAAACTCTTGGTAAATCTATTACTCTGACGTCAACTAAAACTATTCCAAATTTTCAGTCCATCCAAGTAAAGCGTTTTTCCTTAAGATGAACTATCCAAGAAATTTAAACTAAGTAACTTTAAAATGGGAAAAGTTCCGACACAAACAAACCCTCAGGACGACCCTTTCGTCAGGGCTGCGAAGCTTAAAAGTTAAAAGTTACGTTGCGTCACTTGAATCTTTAGGGATTATTTGATTTTTAGGATCAGGAAAATGCATTTTAAGTGGGGGATGAAATTTAATACCATTTTTCGGTATTAAACTTGTATAGAAAAGTGTTTACTAGCCAGAACTAACCCCAAACCTTGCCCACGATTATACAGGGTGTTCATTTAAAACTTTCCACTCAAGTTATCTTTGAAACGAGACAGATTTGAGAAATCACCGAAACACGTCAAGATATTTATTGAGGGGGAACGTTTTATAAAAAATTGGACGGCGCCCTTTAACCCCTTAATCAGGGCCACCACTCCAAAATTCTTAAATGAGAAAGCGGGTCGAGTGATACATCATTTTAAAGCTCCTGACGAGTACTTTATAACCCTAGAATATGAAGTCCAATATCTTCACCTATTACAAAATGGCGGTACTTAGACAATACCTGATTTGGATGGTCATATTTCTGAAACTAATAAAGTTAGATGTACTTAATGTGGTATTTTCTTAAAGCTCATTTAAAGATCTTTTTAATGGTAAAATAATATACAGGGTTCTTAAATAAAAAATATGTACTATTTCTTCTACCCTGTATATTACTACCAGTATCACCATTAAAAAGACCTTTAAAAGAGCTTTAAGAAAACACCACATTAGGTACATCTAACTTTATTAGTTTCGGAAATATGGCCATCCAAATCAGGTATTTAGGTAATTTTTAAAGTACCGCCATTTTGTAATAAGTAAAGATATTGACTTCATATTCTAGGGTTATAAAGTACTCGTCAGGAGCTTTAAAATGATGTATCACTCGACCCGCCTTCTCATTTAAGAATTTTGGGGTGGTGGCCCTGGAGGTTAAGGGGTTAAAGGGGCGCCGTCCAATTTTTTGTAAAACGTTCCCCTCAATAAATATCTTGACGTGTTTCGGCGATTTTCTCAAATCTGTCGCGTTTCAAAGATAACTTGAGTGGAAAGTTTCTAAATGAACACCCTGTATAAGATGGCCGTCTTGTCCATATTTGGACCCATCTCATCTAACTCTGTTTATATACAAAGTTGAACTCGGTTTTTTGGTGACTTAGCACGTTTACGACCTTGCCCGTTCGACCTAGAAATTACTTACTAACTTGCCGGTTCGAGGTCTAAGCTTTGACGTTATTTTAAATTGTTATATGTTTTACTTTAAGATGTGTTTTTCCCATTATCGAAATAATTAAATAAATATTAAAATTATTAAAACTTACATACCCCCTATACAAGGTGTTCACAATACAATGGCTGATTTTCGATATAAGGCAACTTTCTTATATTTAATAAAACACCCTGTTTATTTTCATATATTCTAAAAACTTAATCTTTCCCCTTACAAAAAAACCCTATTTCAAAATAACGGATTTATTGACTTCCAAACAACTGACTGCATAGCAATTAGGAATATTATTGTTTGACAATGAAAATTTGCTACATACAGAGTTAAAAAAAATATGGCAAAAAGCTTCGATTGGCAATTCAAATTAAAGAGCAGCAATGTTGCAATTCGGTCTATCAGCTGATAAAAATGGGTATCTAGATCAAAAATGTCGAAAATATTTACCATATTTACAGATATATACGATTTTGGGTCTGTGTCTCGGCTGAAAGCAAAAGCACATTTAAAAACAAGATATTTAAAATTTTAGACAAAATACAGCGTATCTTCGGAAGTTCTTTTCAAATGGGAAACTTTTAAAATATTAACTTCACGAAAAAAGTGTCTCTTCATAAAAAGTCCTGCTTGATGAGAAAATACATTTCCATAAAAATATTTGAAGGTTGGGTGTACAGGGTGGTCTAAAAATAACTAGTTTCCAAATTAAAATAAAGGTTATTTCTTAACTACAGAACCAAACTTTAAAGGGTGACTTCTTATTTTATTTTTATAAAGAAAAGTTCCTATAAGCATATGTCCGAGTGGCTTTGTTTCTGAGATACGGGACGTTAATCATTTTTTAAAGTCTGTTGTTTTTAAATATCTTAAATACGAAGCCAGATACAAAAATATACTACACTAAAAAGTTATATTTTTAGTTGCTTTATAGAAAATAAATATAAAAACTACAATAAAAGCCAGTGACGTACAGTGGACACAACAGCCAGTATTATTTTTAAATAATTTACGCCACTGGCTTTTTATATAGTTTTTATATTTTTTTCCTACAAAACAACTAAAAATATATTTTTTGGTGTAGTACATGTTTTTCGTATCTGGCTTCGTATTTAGGATATTCGGAAAAACGGACTAAAAAATAATTAAAGCCCTGTATCTCAGAAATGAAGCAACTTCGGACATAATATGTTTTTAGCAACTTTTCTTCATAAAATGACATGCTAACGTTCCGCGTAATTTTATATAGTCACAAAATGTAAGTTCTTAAATATTTACAGTTAAACTGCAGACATAACAAATCCGACTTTGCACGTTTTGCTTTATGGCAGAGTTTTTAACAGAATCCATGATGATCATTACTTTGCTTGATTTCTTTATTTGGCGATATAAAAAGAAATGATCTACTATGCAACCACCATTCTTAAAAATTTTTTTAAAGCTTGATAAAAATAATAACCGCAGAACATTACGTATCGTGCCAAATTGTCTTATTCCTATTTATCACTAGTCACTTAAACTTTTGTGGTGATATCACCTGAGATCTTTTGATTAGTTTGCGCCTGATCGTTGTAATCTAGATGCAACATTGGAAATAGATAATTATAGAAAATTAAATAATCGTTTCCAGTTCATTTAGCTATATTAAATATCATTTTAATAAACTTAATACTCTAGAAGTTATGACTCTAATTTATTCGTTGACACCCAGTACCAAAAATATTATTCAGTTTATCGCCTCTAAAACACAACGTTGTTTACTGTCGCAAGAAAGTCTTTACGAATAATATTGCTTTACTTATAAGCTCCAAATTCTACAAAACCAAGAGACAGCTATACATGTGGGCGTCACATTTGAAAATTTATTGTATTCATAGCCATATTAGCTTCAAACTAGCTCCGATTCCTCTTTAAAGTCAATTTTTTACTCCTTTCAATCTGCATACATTTTTTGTATAATTATAGTTTTATTGGAATAAAATTCTCATGTCTAGAGAATAGGGTCCCCCATAACTCTTAAGTCGATACAAGTTACAACACCGGTAGGAAAATTACTTCTTTGTCCTAAAAAATGGAATTAACCTGATTATCTAAATTGGTAACTTTAATAAAAGATATAAATTATTAGCAATTACTTTCTGCATTTCTAAAGGCTTTCTTTGCAAAGCATCCATCGATTTCTACCCGTATGAGTAACTTTTAACTCCACGACACAACGCAACAAATTGTTAACTTGAACTTACAAACTTCCAAACTCTGCCACTTTAATTGTAGCTCTAATGAGCTTTTTGATTTAAGCTTCAGAATCTGCTGCAGCGAAGCTGCTAATACCTCTAATTCCAAACAAGATTAGTTTTCCTTAGTTATAGAATCCTACATAATTTTGGGTTAAAAGTTTCAGTATGGTTTAAATATTTTATGAAAATAGTTTATCGATGTAGTTTAATTTATTTTGTCAATTAAAAGTGAATATTTACTTTACTAAAACTAACATCCCTAAAAGAAAAAGACATTTAATAAACAAGGTATAACTAGTAGTAGGGGAGCTTACGATGCTAAATGGCGATTTTCTTGAGCGTCATAGAGACCTATTGGGTTTAAAGCATAGACGATAAAAAAAAATGTTATATAATGTATACCATTTCATCGTTGCAGGAAGTGGCTATAAATTTTTAAATATGTCAAAAATACTTTATTTTTCGGCTTGTGAAAATCGTTCGGATCGTATCGGATTTTATATCTTTCGTTATCATTAAATTATTTTCTTCAAAAAAAAAATGCAATGCTCGAGATTGTCAAAATGACGTTTTTTTCACAACTTTGTAGCTCTTTGCTTTTTATACGTCACTCTTAAATTGTCAGATCAGTGGAATATACACTGTATAGTATGTAATTAACTCACCCTATCTTAATCTGACGCTCTTAAAAATGGTTGATGGATATATTTTTGTTTTTCACGATCGCCTTGTATACGGGTACAAAGTATCCTCCGGTATATTAATTTGTCGCGCTGTAGTAAATCCCGAAACTCCCCTCTTGGGCTCCCCTACCATAGACTCATAGACTAAGCATTCTTGACATTTATATGTAACGCACAAATATCGAAAACGCTCATTGAGCGAAAATAACGCACACTACGCGTTATGGACGAAGGTAAATGACCAAACACCGAAATTAAATAGTTTTTCGTTTTATGGTCGTGAATTCATGACCGCATCGCGTTGTGTTTATTTTAGAAGCAACCACAACGCGTTCTGTTTGTTTGAAGAACGACCATAAAACGATGAATTATTTATTAAAAGAGACTACATACTTAAACACCTTAAAATATAGTGAAAGCGTCATATATTTTGAAAATAAATACATAACTTAAGATTTAGTTAACATAAGACAGAATATAGTTTAAAAGTTGGAAATATTCCTAAACATGAAAATAATAGGTACTTCGTAATTTTAAACAAGTAAACAACTAACAAAAAACAATAGTTTTAAACAACTAAAATAAGTAATTTTTATCTAAAATAGATAAACGACTTAATTGTAGATTAAATCACATTGTAACAAATTATTTGTTCTTACAAGAGCTACTGTTGTGGCACTTGGAGTTGCATAGTACTTGCTTAGAACGGCAATGGCATTTATTAGTGTTACAATAACGCTTACAATGACATAACACAAATCCTTGTTTGGAGCCTGAAGATAAAGCTGAAGCTTTTCTTAAAGTTAATGAATTGCTTGGGATATCCGATTGATCAATAAAGTTGGAATCAGCAAAAGTATACTCATTTCGACCATACATTCGCTCCAGTGCACCTTCTTTAGTGCCTAGTTGGTACATACCAGACTCATGTACACTTAAAACCACAGCCAAAACATTTCTGGGCGCTAGCCTGCCTCTGGCAACATCTGGGATTTTAACTAGAACATTTTGACCTACTTCGGCAGAAGGAAGTTTTTGCAAAGACGTTGCTAACATTTTTTACCGCATTAAGGAAACTAGTTAAGACCAGGAAGAATCCCGTGTTCGGTTGATTTAAACCATCCATTTCGCGCTATGGTCGCTTCTCAAATGACCATGACGCGTTGCGGTCATAAGTTCACGACCATAAAACGGAAACTTATTTAATTTCGGCGTTTGGTCATTTACCTTCGTCCATAACCCGTTGTGTGCGTTATTTCCGCTCATTGAGCGTTTTCGATATTTGTGCGTAACATATACATTAGGCGAGGAAGGTGTGAAACATATACCTTTTTTTTCTAAGTGAAAAGAGAACACTCTAAAAAATTGTATGCAAATACTTAAGAGGAATCGGAGAAAAATTTACTTAAATACAGCAGTTTAAGTAATACGCTTCATCTTTTCCCTTATGAACGTTTCATTTTAAATTTAGTGCCTAAAACTATAAACCGCTTTTCCCATTAATCACGTTGTTAAGATGAGTGCCTAATACAATTTTGAAACTACTGCCCCGATTTATTTAAAAATTTTACCACTACTTCTTTACCTAATTAACAAAGTAACGCTTGAGAGTTTTTTCAAATTTTTTAATATTTCGTATTTTTGTAGGAACAAATAGGCCAATTTTTTTAAGTAAAAAAATAAAATTTTAAAAACTGCCACAGCGTTACCTGGAAAAAGCGATTATCTAAAAACGATTTTTCGCCTTTTTTTCGAGGCGCCTTTTGCCGAATTTTTTTAATATTTTTAAACAAAAATTGTACATTATATTCTTTTAATGTTATATTTGAATGCATTTTGTGTTTAATTAATACATATATTGACTGTGTCGTTGAAAAAATCAAAAAACTGTACCTTTTTAAGAACGAATTAACTCTACCCTTCCCCTAATAAATAATAGTTTAAAAAACTAAAAAAACACGCTTTATATGCAACCGAACTAAAAATTAGAAAATAATTTTTCATTAAAAAAAAATATTGTCACTTCATAGTAAAAAGCGTGGGGTGCTTTATATATTAAATGTTATAATTATTATATTTGCCAATATCTATGAGGGAAAAGTTATGAAAAAATTGTAAAATGCACCCCACGCTTTTTTTTTTTTTAGTTTTTAAACTATTATTTATTTTTCATTTTTTAGTTCGATATGCATTTATGTATGTTTGTATGTTAAAATGCTCCAGTTTATTCACTAAAAAATTCCTTCGCCATTTTGTCAAAAGTAGCTAAACCTGAGAAAAGTTTGGAATGTTGCCAAAAGATGGCAACACTGGTGTTGTTTTTATAATATAATGGAATTTTTTTTCCTGGCGATCCAAACCAGGATAACGGGATACTGTTTGCAGATTATTGCATTGTCATGGGTCCTTAATACGTGTGCAAAGTTTCAAAGAAATCGAATAGCTGGAGGTTGGTTAAAATTAGGCTCAAAGATTCCGTTACATAGATAGATAGATGGATAGATGGATAGATAGATAGTTACAACCCAAGTTAATAAAAGCGTGTTAAAAAGAAAACAACTAGCAATAACAGGTTTTGATAATTTACTCTTTGTTTGAAATCATATAAGTAACAAATGTGTTTTGCTATCTTTGGGTACCTATTTATTTCAACTAATAATAATTACCGATATGTACTGACAATTTATAGTAATTCTCTTGAAAGGGAGCAACTATGATTTTGCCCAATATCAAAAACATTCCTATTCTCACTATATTCCCCCGTCTTTTTGCACAAAATTCTTAATATAACAGTAAATTAGAACATACTATTTAATTAAGCAGCAAAAAGAAAATAACCAGCCCCTTTTTTATTAGTTCTGTGCCCCTGTATATCAAATTTGGTCAAAATGGGGGTTGCTCCAACTTTCGAAACAATTACCCAATTTGCATAAATAAGACAAATATTTTTTAAAATATTACCTTTTTAAACTAAAAGAAATTTACCATAAATGTTTTTTTCTAAATATGAGTTTACTTTAGTTTACTTACCTTAAGTGATATTTTAATGTAGTTTGCTAATCTCCATTTCCAGTCTTTGTCCTAATCTAACATTCGGTACAAGTACCTAACACTCAATAAAGGCCTTCTTTTAGAAAGTATAAATGGAAGATGGTATAAAAGTTATATGCAATAACTTGTTAGTTACTTTTCCAAAGCAATAAGTAATTTTTCATAGTTTTTCTTTTCAATCTATATTTTGACAACTGACATATTCATTTTACTCCAAATGAGCTTCAGGCTAACGCTTTCACGCACTTTTGCGCTTTTGCGCCGACGGAGCTGCAGGAGATCGCTTCACGAACCTTTTTGGTTATAGGTTATGTGATTTAGGAACTATTTTGCTTACGAATGATTATTCTGGCTGCGGAGGACCATGTTAATTATTTATTTGCTTCTTGTATTTCAATTAAAGTGTATACTTTGTTTTTAATAGCTTAGTTAACTGATTTTTTCAACTTTAATTTCACATTAAAGGAATTTTAGGTTATGTTATGACTGTGAATTTTGTCAGATGTCAGATGGTAATACAGATTTCTGTTTTATGACCGCCTGTTTTAAAAAACAAGTGAAGGTTATTCGTTCGTTAAAAAAAACAGATGAAGGTTATACGCTCCCGGAACGAATACGTTCAGCGAACGAATGAGTTCAATTTAGCAGAATTGAGCCCCTGGTCCCCAACCCGTCGGCAAATGTTGTCAAGTTCGATTATTCAATTGTCTAATCTGGCGCATCCGCCAGAACGTACGATTTTTCACTTTTCCGGTTTTCCTGGAAAATGCTGGAACTTAACGGGATACTGTTTTTAAATTATTGCATTGTCATCGGTCCTTGATACGTGTGCAAAGTTTCAAAGAAATTGAATAGCTGGAAGTTGGTAAAAATTAGGCTCAAAGATTCCGTTACATAGATAGATAGATGGATAGATAGATGGATAGATAGATGGATAGATAGATGGATAGATAGATGGATAGATAGTTACAACCCAAGTTAATAAAAGCGTGTTAAAAATAGTTTGGAAAAAATATGCATAACTCGCAAACAAGTCTAATATTGAAATATTTTTATCACTTTAGGATGTATTTTTACTAAAATAGTACCAAGACAATAATATATTAAATTAAGAATACGTGCATCAAATTTCCTAAGTTCGTAAAGTAATCGAAAACGTAATATTTTTTCTAATTATAGGTTAGTCCTCAAAACGAAACCTCCCACTCTGCATTTTACGTTCTTCAGTGCGAAGGACCAGGTCTTCCATTGGCTGGATTGCATAACTCAACCAGTCACAAACTATTAAAGGTTTTGTACGATACTAGAATTACACACGGACCTTTACTAGCAGACTTAGCGTTGCCTAGAAAGAGGTCATTTGAGGTAAATATTAAAATTTTCTCCCATATTAATAACTATTTAAAAAAATATCATTAACTATTTAATAACTGCGTATTAAATATCTAGTTTTTGTTTAGAAAAATAGAAATATAAATTTTTTCTTTAATTTTTATAATTTATGTTGTTTAGATACCCCTACCACAAGGTAGTCACGCCCAAGTACAATTATTATTGCCGCCATCTTGGAGAGAAGAACTAAGAGATGCAGCTTATCCAGTGGTTGTAGAAGTGTAAGTAAACCTACACAATTGGCATAAACACATTACATCTATACCACGGCAGCTTTAATAAAACTTGGATTTCTCTTTCCTTCCAAAAGTATTTTTCCCCTTCTAATTTATACACTCTATATGTGTCCCAAATCCGACCTTCCTTAGAATATTGTTCTTATATCTGGGGCATGGCGTCCTCCACAACCCTCAGCATTCTTGATTCCATTCAGAGAAGAGCTATTCGTCTCATTAATGATCCTTCACTTACAGAAAGGCTTCCCTCTCTTGCCCATCGTCGGGCTATGGGGGATTTATCGCTGTTTTATAGGTACTTCCATTACCTCTGCTCTGAAAAATGTTCCAGTATAGTTCCTCCACTCACGGTTTTCAACAGAGAAACCCGTGGTGCCACGCGTATGCATCCTTATACGATCCAACTGGACAGGCCCCGAAGTTCCCACTTTGTTCGTTTTTTAATCCCTAGAGTTTCAAGAATGTGAAACCTCCTGCCAGCGGAGGTCTTTCCTTCTCCCCCAAATCTCCAAGTATTTAAGTCCCGAGTCAACAAACTCCCTCTTACCTCGCTTAGACACCCACGGTACGTTAGTATTTAGGCTTTTAGCCTTCGTGGTTTGTCCATAGATAATAAAAAATTTATTAAAGATGTGTCATATAATTCGGTATTATGTACAATTATTTTAATCAATAAAGAAGTCATAAAAGTATGTCATATGTTCATATATTGTGTACAACAATACATAAAAATAACATATTCAAAATAAAACACGTATAATATTTATTTCGTTTCTAGAAATGGCCGACCAGGAAGCAAAGCTGTAACAGAGGAATTTAAAATAGACTGGGCTACATTTATGTCAAGTCACTGTGATGTGGTGTATGTTAAGTTAGATGTAAGAGGAGCTAAGGGTCAAACAAATAGGGCTCTTTATCGGCAACTTGGTGGAGTAAGAGGTAAACCGTAACCATAACATGCTTTTTAAATCGGCTTTTAAATATTTTTTATTGCTTACAATACAAAAATAGTCCCTAAAAATTATATTTTATAATTTTACTCAAAGCATGTTTTAATTTTTTCTATTTTTAGGTTCAAGACCAACTTTTGGTAATCGAATACCTCCTCAATACGGAAAACGGGAATAAATATCACAAGTATTTAGATAGGACGAGAATAGGTATCTGGGGCTGGGGCTATGGTGGATACGTAACATCTATGGTACTCGGTATGGGCAACCAGCAAAAGGTTTTTAAATGCGGAATAGCTGTAAATCCTATAACCGATTGGTTGTATTATAGTAAGTACGGTTATTATAGGTTTTTTTTTGTTCTTTAGGGCCCAGTTGTACAAAGCAGGTTTAAACTCAGTTCTACTAAACTGAGATCAGCACTTTTAGTTTTCCGTAAAATCTTAATTTTTTTCAATTCCTTGACACTGTCAGCAATATTAAGATTTTACGGTAAGTTCAAAGGCCTGATCTCAGTTCAGTAGAACTGAGTTTAAAGCCGCTTTGTACAACTGTGCCTAAGAAACAATATTTTATTATCGTTTTACTTTGTTCTTGTTCTTAAATCTGGTATGTTTTTAGATTCAGCATTTACGGAGAAAATTCTGGGCCTACCAACGGAAAATTATAAAGGATATGTGGAAGCTGACGCAACTCAAAGAGCCAAAAATATTCCGCGAAAGTCGTTTTTTTTCTTCATGGTTTGGCTGATTTGACCGCTCCTTATCAACACAGTGTTTTGCTGTCAAAAGCGTTAGCTGAAGCCGGTGTCCTATTTCGATATCAGGTAAAGCACATATCCTATACAGAATGTTCTGAAAATACGTGTGTATACAATTTTATAAATACAGTGCGGACCTAAAGTCCGCACCCTTCTTAAACCTAAACTGTTCGGTACATGCCAATAAAATTTGAAAAGATTCCATGGCACGCAATCAATCGTAATTTTTAGTCTAATATGTCATCTTTTTACTTAAGTTTTTGCTAAATATCACGATAGATTGCGTGCTAAGACATGTACATATACTAAAGTGCTTAACACACACACTGCGCCCTCTATTATCGGATCCGTGGGTCTGACAAAAAAATGCTTAGAATTAAATTTGTAAAGCGTTTTGTGTTTTACAAACTTTTATAATAAATATAAATGCAACTAAAAGTAAAGGAAACGAAATATTTGCAAAAAACTGATTTTTTTTACATGTGTCCTGTTATGTTTCGAGTTCTTTACACAATATCATAGGGAATTTTTAGGAGAGTATTTTTTGTACCAATATAAAGGTATATACAGATATTCAGCTTATTCCGTGAGATTGCGAGGTGTAAGTCTAAGTTAATTGGGCTATACCTTTTGACTAAGGGTAATTGCGTTAGATCTGTGGAATTTGGGCCAAGGAATTTGTGGTAGCATTTTGTACAGACCATTTAAAGACACACACTGCACACTGTCCATTTTTGGTTTTTACGTTAATAAATAATATAAGAAATTTTTAAATTTTTAGAGTTACCCCGACGAAGGCCATGACCTCGACGGCGTCCTTGAGCACGTGTACAGTTCAATGCAAAACTTTTTCGAAGAGTGCCTTAAGCTTGACACGGAGGAGAAGGAACCTCCGGAAACAGAAGATACCTGAAACTTGCTACGTCATCTCTTACCTTACCATAGTCACGTGACGGCCTTTAGAAGACTGTTTAATAGGAGCGAAGATAGCGTCTAGCGTAGTGAGACTAGTGAAGATGGTCGACTGTACGAAACGTAGTTTTTAGAAAATGTCTTATGGATCGTGATAGTTATAGTAGCGAACTAAAAAATTTAGGAAAAGGAAGGGTCTAGGTTGTTAGTTTTAAATTTAAGAATTTAGGAACTGAGTTATCAAAAAATCATGTTAAAATGAAGAAGGTTGATATTGCGATAAGTGTGGCATATATTCTAAAAAATAATACTGGTTGTTATTTTGTTTAATTTCGATTTTTGTTTAACACATATTTTTATTATTATTTTTTGCTATATAACATGTATGACTTTATAAAAATAAAAAATCTGTTGTAGTTGTCGATTAAGAAATCAGGTAAGTAAACCACATAAAAAAATAACTTTTAGGGTTCTAAACTTTTTATTCAGAAAAATGAAAATTGTTCGTTTTTCAATTTAGGTTTTCTGTTGAAATTTATGAAGTGTTTTTTATTATTATTATCAAGTTACGTGTGCTACCATAAATAAAATCTGTTCATTGCGGTTGAGACAAACACATAGTAAGTGACAATGGTTACTGATTTTTTCGAATTTATTTTTTGTTGTTGTAACTACAGGGAGGTCCAAATTAAACTTGCACACTTTTTAAGTAACAATAACTTTTTATTTGTTGCGCCTATCTTTTTTATTTTTAAAGGGCTTATGGGTAGATGTGTTCTCTTTAGGTTTGCCAATTTTGGTCCAACATGTAGACAGGACTGGACTAACGGGACTTTTTTCAAAATAGTGTATTTAACCTTGTTGCAAAAGAAATCGGATGTAGCTACAATTGAGCTAATACGTTTTTCTTGTAGACAAACTATGGAAAATATTTCAGTAAAAGTGAATCTGTCAATGACATGAGGATTCGGGAATTATGATTATTCTTGATAAATGATGCGCCCCAAGAAGCATGCATTTCTCTGGGTTTTAACAGGGAACTTTTTTTTAGTGTGCATTGAAAATAAAAAATGTAAGGTTACCATGGTTTCTAAGTTGGATGGTGACACAACTTAACAGTAAATTAATTAAAATTAAACCTATTGGCCTAATTTTAAATAAAATCGATTTCTTTTTCAACGAAGTTTAATGCATCATTTTGGAGAAAGTGCCGTAAGTCCGGTCCTGACTAATTCTATTCGATCAAAATTTACAAACCTAGAGAAAACATATTTACCTATTAGTCCTAAAAAAGATAGGCACAACAGACAAAAAGTTATCATTATTTAAAAAGTGTGCCAGTTTAATTTGGCTCACACTGTATATTAAGACCAATGCAATTCGTCTTTAGTTATTTTTCTTAAACGAAAACGAGCAAATTTTTGAATATTAATTTTAACCTTTTCCTAGTTTCTGGCAAAGAAAAGACTTTCTTACTTTACAAACTAATCGATCGTTTTCATACATATCATTGATTCTGTTTAAGATCTAATATACAGAGTGGCCGCCGACGTATTAGAGATACTTTGGATATGGATCCTATGACTAATTTTAGGCAAAAATATTTCCGTTCAGTTTTCGGAAATCCTAACGGTTCTTAAATTATTTGAGTTAAAAGTTGCCAAGACATACATTCTAGAGTAATGACTTAATATTGTTGCGACTAGTTTGCATAGGCAATTTAATAATTAGCAGCTTTTTCTTTCGAGGAAAATTTGAACAGCGAGATTTTTTGGAAAATGACCTCTACTACTTGAGAACATTACTCTTCAAATCAGAAGGACTATGTTTGTTTTTACATGACGGTGCTCCAGCCCAGTATGGAAGGGGCGTCACTGATTTCATAAATAAATAGTACTTAAATTGATGAAAAGGTCATGGTGGTTCTATCACTTGTCCACCGCGATCTTCAGATCGCAACCCGCTAGATCATGTGGAGACATGTGAATGCACTTACCAACTTAATAGCTAATGGCTGTGGATTAACTCATTCAGAAGATTCTTGCAGCGTGTTATGAAATGAAAAATAATATTAGAAACTACAGCTGAAAACGAGAGCTGCGACGAGGGATTCAAATTAGAGGTCAAATAAAAACAAATTGCGGGGGCCAAAGGGGCACTAGAATTTTTTTCTGATAGGGGAGCCCAAGAGGAGATTTAGGGATTTGCTACAACGCAACGCGGCAGATTAATATACCGTAGGATAGCTTGTACCCGGGTAATTACCTCCACCAAATATGAGCCCCGTATACAGGGCCGATCTCATAAAAAACAAAAATATATTCATCAGAAATTGTCGAGCTCGCCAGACTAAGATAGGGTGAGTTAATTACATGCTAAACAGTGTATATACCACTAATCTGACAATTTAAGAGTAACGTACAGGAAACAGAGGACTACAAAAAAACGACAGTTTAACATTTTCGAGCGTGGCCATTTTTTACTTTGAAGAAAATAATTTAGTGATAACGAAAAATATATAATCCGATACGACCCCAACGATTTCCACATAGTATTTTTTTGACCTATTTAAAAAAATTCCCCGCCAATGAAAAGGTATACATTATATAACATTTTTTTCTTATCATTTAAGCTTTGCAACCCAATAGGTCTCTATGGCGCTTGAGTAAATCCCCATTGAGCATCGTGAGCTCCCCTACTACTATTAAAAGGGGGTTATGTAGCACCCCATTTTAACACCACTGTGCTTTTGAAAATCGGCCCAGTTGTTTCAGACTTACAAGCCAGTACCATTAAAACCAAAATTTCACATGGTTGTATGTCTGGAACGGCTGGGCTGATTTTCAAAAAACAAAGTGGCGTTAAATAGAGTATCAAAGGGTCTTTAAAATAAGGTGCTACATAACCCCCTTTCAATAAAAAGAATGGCCAGTGCCCCCTTGGCCCCCGCAATTCATTTTTTGCAGTTTGATATCTACTTTTGACTTCAGATTCGGGTTCAGCAGCCAGAAATATGTCAGAAAATCTTTGTTCGATACCCAACACGGACCACTTTTTTTATTTTGTGGACCGGTGTAATTCAAGGAACCGTTAGGAATTCGAAAAAGTAAATAGAATCATTTTTGCTTAAACTTAGTCATAGAATTTATATCCGAAGTATTTCGGATACCTCGGCGGCCACCTTGTATTTTATATCTTAGATTCCTAAAATTGCCATAGTTAACTTGTTAAAATAAAATAATAACTGTTATAATAATAATTTTTTAATTATATCAAATGTAATAATAATTTTGTTTCTGTATCATTCTCAAACGAAACTAAATAGTTTTTTTTTGTAAATAGGCGACATAGACCACTTTTGGGAATACTCGCTTAAGGACGTCAGATGGAATGAAAAGAACAGCAATAGTCAACGGCTATTGGTTTCTTTCTCACTCGTTAGAGCTGTCTTTCTTTACCGAATATCGCTCACTTACTTCCACAAACATAAATCATTGAAAGTCACTAAATTTAAACATTACTAATAAAAAAAACGAATACTGGTTGCTTATGTTTTTTTAAATTATTTATTTATTTATTTATTTATTTTTTAATTAAAAATACTTGGTTTATTTTCAATTAATAATTTTAGGTTTTGAAAACAATCTTAAGAAACGTATGGTTGTTTAAAAATAACTACTGTCGGGAAAAGAAATACGTGTTAAATGTAGGATTTTCGATAGTTAATATTTTTAAATTTAGCACGGCCATGGCTCTTAAAAAAAATTTATACAAAGGATATTTTATAGTATGTTTATTTCAAAATTAAAAGATATTGTAAGAAAAGTGTTTTACCATGAAACGTCCTAAAGATGATGCCACGTAACTTGATACGATTATCAATGTAAATTATAAAGATGATCCTTAACAAAAATAGTTAATACAAAGGCTTCATTTGATACAAAAATTTCAAGAAAATTTAGTAATATAATAAAACATGAAGAATATCAACTATACCAGTTAAAAAATGAACAAGTGATGTTAAAACTAAGAATAGAAACGTAAAATCGTGACAGTGTATAGTGAATGTGATAAAAAAGTGAACAATCCGACATTTAGAAGTTTAGGATATGCTTCCACTTTAAAGGAATATTAGAAGAAAATTTTAATAAATTTTCTTTAGGACTGCTTGAAAGAATATATAATTAGTTTTTTATTTGTATGTATGTATACATTTGTTTACTAAGCTACAATTGTATAATTCAATAATAATACAAATATAATATTTTTGCAACTTTTCTTTTAAACTAGTTATTAAATTAGAAAGGTGTTTTATATTTTAAGTAACACTACGTGATCACAATTTCTGCAAAATTATTTTAAAAAAACACTATGTTTTTTTTGTAAACCAACAAAAACTGATACAAAAATTAGAAAAGTTGCAAAAATATTTTTGGATATTTATTTTAATTATTATTTTAACATAAAATGTTTAAAATAAATCAATAATAAATTAAAAAAGGATATTTTAAGTGCCGAACGCAACCGAACTTTAACAATCAAAATTTTTGTAAATACCGAAAAGCCTTAAAAGTAATAAACAGGGTATAAAATAAGTTGCAATTTGAAAAATCAAATTAAGATAATAATTTTGTCTTCTGCACAATTTTGTATATATTTTGGTTTATAAATATTTAAACAGTAATTTTTAAAGATTATTATTTACACAGGGTGTCCGGAAAGGTGATGATAAGGGTGATAGAGTGAGCCAAAATAATGTTAGTACCTTATATAAAAAAAAGTTCTATCGTACTTCGTTAGGAAGACCTTTAAAAAGTGAAAACTTATTCTTATTATAACTTTAGAACTGTTGCCACATTACCAATGATATTTTTACAAAAAACTATATTTATACTAATGCTTTTTTCATAGGTCCGCGCGTTTAGTAAAGATGCCACCGACGTCATCATTATATACGCGAAATCTTCTGTAACTCTCTTTCGATCGCGGTTTCGTGGGCTTCGTATCGTTACCTAGGAAATAGGCATTTTAAAGATTTGATTTAAAAAAATAAATAACATTTTATAAACAGGATAAGGAAATAAAAGGAGATTTTGCGCAGAAAATAGAGACATTTTGCATCCGTTATGTTGCAATTCCGTTGTGGTTAACGTTATTCTGAGACTACGCAGTAACGCAAACATGATTCGTTATCGTTATTAACCATACCGGACTCCTTTAATTACGGATGAATACCGAAGAGCTTATCGTTATCGTTATCGTTATTTTAAACTGCATGGTTGCCAGATTGTACAAATTTTAATATCAATTATTTAAAAGGTTAAAATTTTAATGCCGTATTAATTAATATATCATTTATACATAGGCTCTAATTAGTGAAAAATCTATAGCAGTAATAAAAATCAAATAGTGTTAAGAAATTAAAACGGACTTGCACTTTTACGGATATTCTAAATCAGTAATTAATTTAGATGTTACAATCTGGCACACTTGCTTTTTATTCTACTACCATTCATTCCATAACTTGGATGATTGCTGCTCGGTCCGTTCGTTCACCCCCGAGCAGAACACCGCTTGCCGTTGCGTTACTGTATTGTTTGCATCTACTTTAAAAAACGAAATTAAAGGAAGTGTTGCATATATTTAAATATCAATTTATATCTTATGAAGAATAAAAGTAAATACTGATTTTTCGTTAACTTTAAAATCGGTAAACCATAGGGAAAAATAAGGTTATGTGTCGAAAGCGCAGACGCAAAATAAATTTCTTAAAAGAGGCTGCAAAATCTCTGTCTAAAACTGCTGCCGTAATCGTTATGTTAAATAACGATAACCATAAGGAGGCCAAAAACGTCTGTTATTTTAAGAGGTGCAAAATGTCTCTAATGATGACGTCGGTAGCCTCTTTTTTAAACGCGCGGACCCTAAACAGCTGTTCAGTAAGTCGGGATTATACACTTGTCTTTGTATTATTATACAGTGAGTGTCTAAAGTCAAGGCCCCCTTGTTTACAGCACCATCTATTTGGCGGCCCAAAATGTGAAATTTGAGGTTTGAAAACAGCTCCTAATTGGCCACGAATTGGTCATCCATACACAAACTTTTACAGCAAATTAATCATACATGTCTCAATCAAAAAAGTTGTAATTGGTCACAAAATGGTCAACATTGGTCAGTATAATTAATTAATTGGTCAGCAATAATTAAGGTATTCTATATTAAATGCAGACATGCAAGGACGAAAACAATTGGTGAAGCGGTCCAAAATTAAAAACTATAGATAAAAAACAAATCCTGAAAGCTAGTACGCGACTAGAGACTTGGTCATAGGTATTTCATATTTGGTCAAAAATACTAGGAATAAATATAAAGATTTTAAAATTTCAAGGACTAATAGCTACATAACTAATATACGTACATATTTAGCACCTTATTTTTTATGCTGTAATAATTGGTCAAGAATTTGTCACGACTGGTCATAAGGTTACAGTAATTGGTCAGCAGTAAAATAGAATTAATTAATTTTAATGGTAATATTAGTGATAATATACAGGGTAGGACAAGAACTATATATTTTTTAATGACGCACCCTGTATATTATACTATCATAAAAAAACATGACCTTTAAGTAAATACCACATTAGGTATAACTAACTATATTAGTTTTGGAAATATGGCCATCCAAATCACGTAGTCAGGTAATTTTCAAAGTATCATCCTTTTGTAATAGGTAAAGCTATTAACTTCATATTTTTAGGGTTATAAAGTACTCTGTCATGCAGTAGCTTTAAAATGATGTGCCATAAGGCTATACCCTTTCCTTAAATTTTTGTTTCAAATGGCGCCTATGAATAAAATGGCGCCGAACTCTCAGATTCAAATTTGTATCTGTTATTTCTTGCCTAGAATTTGGTGTATGTTGTCTAACTAAAGACCACAAATTTTCATAAAAAATACCAAAAGTTAGGAGGGGCTCTTGACTTTAGACAAATACTGTGTAAAACTCCGGGCGGTAAAATTTAAACAGTTTTAAATTTCCAAAAGATTTTATTACATTTTTTGCAGTTTTTTATCTGCGCAATCACTTTTTAATTTTTTGTTTGCAGCCGTTAGCAACTTTTCTTTCATAAAAAAAAATACTATAGGCGCTATTTTTCTTGCAGCTAGTCGTCTATTTAAGTAAGTATTTTAATAATAAGCTAATAAACATTAAATTTTTGACAGTACACAATATATTTGACCTAAAAAAGCATCGAGTGTTGTATTAAAAGTTGTATTGTACTTAAGGGTAATATTTAAATCACAACCTGTATAAATTTTTACAAACTTTAAGATTTTTAAATAAAATTGTGGTCTTTCTTTTAACAAAGGCACTGGCTTAACCACCGTCGGCGATTTTGCTCAATTATCACGGTTTTTACTTATTTTATCAATAGAAGCTGCCTTCCGGCGGTTTTGGCATATAAAACTATTAAAAACCGCCTTTTAATAGTTAAAGTTAATCTGACCTTAATAATTATTTATTTTGCGTGCCGTGAGCGTTTAGATTTTTGTAGTTTTATTGTTTAATATGTATTTAGTTAATAGCACCTTTAAAAACAAATTAAAGTATTACAGCGGGATGGGGACAGGCAAACAAACCACTATTGTATTTATCTTAACGTTTTGTGCTGAATTGCCACTTTATCAAGGGCCTATAATTAAAAAGACACATTTCAGAACTTTTTCGTCACATGGACCCAATAATTAACACCTTTTGAAGAACTTTGACAAAATCTTTGTAGGCGTCAAACGTGTCTCCTAGTTTAATTTTTCTTTGTTGATCAATAATAAAATAATAATACACATTAAAACAAATAAATATTAATATTGGGTTAATTTTAACTATTCTTTGGCGGTTTTAAATAGTTTTTATACAAACTGCCGGACGGCGGCTTCTACCGATAAAATAAGTAAACATCGCCAGTAATGACAAATTAATTATAATTTTCGGCGGTTTATATATTTGAAGACATAAAAACCCTCCAGACGGCGGTTTCTCTTATAATTAACAAAACCGCCGGTTTAGCCAGTGTCTTTACCAAAACTTGTACTGTTATTTATGCTTCCTACAAATAATATTTCCAAGATATATACTTTTTTAATGTAAATAATGTATGTTTAAAGTTTCGGCGTTTAAAATTTCCTAATCTTTACAGTGTAAAAAAATGGTTCTTTCCTAAAAAACCAAAAGAAATACAAAGCTTTTAATCCCAAAAATGTAAAAAGAATGTTTCTTCTGTTGTAGATTCTGTATCTCTTAATGTTACAAGATTGTTTTAAATAGTCGTAAAAAGTAGTATTTAGATAGAGGCGTATTATAACTTTGTATTTCGATTTTCGATTTTGTACTAAATAATATATAGGTATATAATAATTGTTACATTTCTTCGATCTTTGTTAAATATTATTAGTACAGAAAAAAGTCAATTATTGATTATCATAATAATAGTTTCAGTACTTTTAAGAATAAAAATTTTTTACCTTCAGTGTTACTGAGTTGTGCAGTCTCAATTAACAGGGATATTATTTGGTCAGCTAGCAAATAAATCACATGTTGCACCCTATTTGTCAAAATCGTCCTGATTTTTTAATTTATTTTTCAAAAATTTATAATTTGAAATGAAATTAATACAGCTTCAATATTATTAAAAAAACTTGAAAAAATGTACGATTAACAAATAGATTCTACAAATCTTATTTTTCTCATGTTTTCTCTTGGCTCATCTTCTTATCTGAGTGAGCCACCAGGTACGTAACATATTATTTTTCTCGGATATTTTTTTAGTTACCCTCTTAGTCCCCTAATCAAAAAAATAAATAATATATAGTGTTCTATTTAAATAGATGATTATTTGCTGGTATAACCGGAAGTGGTAGGAAACTGTCAAAATATTTTATTTGTATGTTTCCCCTGACCTTATTATGTTACTAAATTTTTCAAGGTACACAAAAGCTGTATTTCGAAAAATCGAAGAAAATCATATTTAAAGAATTTATAGGAAGATACTTGAAATGTATTAAAAATTTATTCCTGAATAGTCATAACTCTGTTCAACTTACAGGCACATTAATTTTGTTGTAACTAGAAGTTAAAATAAGGTTAAGAGCTTAAGCTTCAAATGAACTTAAAAAATCAATAAAAAGGTTGGCGACAGTAAAACTTAGTAACAATGTTGAACTATGCACTTTAAAACCTATACTAAAAGATAATATTTGATCTCTTCATATATTGCAAAGAAAAAAAAAATTTTGTTGATAAAAAAATCATTTGTCCAAAAAAATTGGTTGAGAAAATATATTTTTAAATGGACCTCTAACAATAGCTAATCAGAAATAAAATTTTTGTTAGGAAATTCTAAAAACTTAGTTATCTCTATAATATTGGTGAAATTGCGTTATTTTAACAATGTTGCAACAATCAAGATGGCGAATGGGCGTCATCTTGCAAAAAAAAATTAAATGGAGGGAGAATCTTGTTGTGGTCATTTCATACAACTCCTGACAGCTAGTTTACAATCTAAAAAATAAAGTCAATACCTTCATCTGCTACAAAAATAGCGGTATTTTTAAAAATTAAGCTAAATATTTGGATGGCCACATTTCGAAACTAATAAGTTAGATGTACTTAATGTGGTATTTCTTAAACTCTTTAATAAGATCTCTTTATTAGGTGATACTGATAATATTGTACCCAGGGACATAAGAGTGATTTTTAAAGCACAAAAAACAACTTTGAAGGCTTTAAATACAACAATAAGTACATCTAACATTACAACAATAATCCCGCCATTTTGTAATTAGGGTAGATATGGTCTTTATATTCTAGGGTTATAAAGTTCTCGCTAGAGCTTTAAAATAATGTGCCACTAGATCGCCCTTTCCATTATTTTTTAAGATGATGCCCATCCGCCATCTTGATTGTTGCAACATTATTTACGATCAAATAGTTATCCTTCCATTCGTCTCTCCTGCAAATTTTATAAAGAAAAAATAAGTCTAAAAGTTCAGAAGAAGGGAACGATTACTCACACAGTAATAGGGTGTTTAATTTAAATGCCAGTTTTCTATTAAATTCCATGATGATGGCCAGATTTCCGAGAACTGTTAAAATTGGATATATCCATGGGGACTTTTTTTCGCTCATGATGCAATCTTCAAAATGGTGATATAATATACAGGGTGTTCCTTTTAAAGCAAGTACATTTTTGCAATAAATCGAAAACCCGTTGTTTTCTATTGGCTGCACGTTAATCGGTGGAAAAAATACTACAACTTTTTAATTGCTCGACTTTATATCTACAGTAATAAGTAGTTATTAATAGTACCTACTTAAGTTTGATCACCAACTTTCTTATTTTTAAAAAATATTTATTTACTTTTAAATTTTAAATTATATACAAAATTATATCTTGCACTTTAGTGCTATTAAGTCTTTTTTAGGATACTCCATATTAGTTTAAAAGCAAAACTTTTCTACATACATATTAACTAATTTTTAACTATCTATAATAAGAAAAACTGTGGGTGTTACTAATACAAGTATGTTTTCCAAGATTATCTTTGTGAAGAATCTTCCTAAATTTGTAATAAGTGTTTTCTTGTAAAAGATGTTTTTTCGTTGTTGTAGATGGTGCAAAGAAATAGTTTTGTCCAGATGTCGCTATAGCATAGTTAATAAGCAAAGTAACACAATTTTATATCTATTTTATTGATGTTAAGTTAGAAATACTAATAGTCAATGAAGATAAGAGTAAAAGACATAATCTTCCAAAATCACGTGCCATCTTTCTTTTATTTATTTTTAATTTTATTAATTTATTTATGTTAATATCAATTAAATTTATTCAATCTAAAATGTGTTTAATTTTTTTAGAAAATACAAAGTTTTTATTTTTTGCTATTATAGTCTAAGAAAAATACTTGAACTAATTGAACAACATAGGTTTTAAAATAAAAATTACTTTTAATAATTTTGAAAATGTTAGGTTTAAAAACTAAAAGTTCTGAGTTTCTACAGTGTATTGTAAAAGTGTTGATCTATTGGAAGTAACGATAACTGACAAAAACCTAATTGGGTCTGTTAATACGTTTATTTTCTAGAAGATTTAATAGAAATTGTTAAGATTTGGTTGTGAAAAACTTTAGTTGTGCCCAACTACTTTTGAATATGCTATATTTGCCTATAAAAAATATTACTGACTGTATCATCCATGTTAGAAAGTAATAATAAAATTACAGAACTTGCACCAATTAATATTAAAAATTAATTTTTAAGATTTCAGCTGATAGATATGAAATGTTAAATGTTTTCGTTTTTGTATCTAGTAAATATGAAAATAAACAGATGAGAGTTTACAATAAATTGTTATTACTACTATTACATTATTGTTTTGTCTTAATATTCGCCTGATATTAATTGCAAGAGTTTAATGTAGTGTTTAAAATATCAAACATGTTTTGTTAAAGAAAGTCCAGCCAGTTTTCACAAGACACCAATACATGGCCCAATGCGCAGATTTCCACATTGAACACAGATATATGAACATAAAAAGATCTTTCCAAAGCAAATTTCATATATTTTCAGCTTGAAAGCGTCAAAACATTGCCTTATTAAAACCTGTTTTTAAAAGCGTTCTCTTTAAAATAATTTCCAGTATTATGTTATGTTTATTATTGTTTTTGGTTTGGTTCAAGACGTAAATGATGTTTTGATTGTTTGGTAGAGATGAAAGAAATTAAAATACTGAACAGAGTTTGTAGAACAATTTAACTTCTTTAAGGAAACATCAATACAAAATAGTTCAATCGAAATTATCTTCTCGATGTACGACTCCACATACATTTTACACATCTTCGATGGGCTCGCCTACTCCAAACGCTATAAGATGGATTATCTTCATCTTCTTTCATCTGCAATACATTCGATCCATACTTCTGTCCTCTCGTTTAAATCAGCTTTTGAAAGATCGTGAAAGGCGTATTCCGCTTCCATCAGTATCTTCATCAAAATATTCAGGAGGAAGACCTAGAATTGATAATTTTCTTCGCTGCATCCCGCTCAGATTTGAAGGAAGTGCTACTTACTCCATTAATTCTTCCATTTTCTCCTTATTGGAATCGTAAGCAACGAAGTAGTTAAATCGTTTCTGCATCTATTGTTAAAGTTATTTGATTTGTAAATGAGTTTTAAGGATGTGTTACTAGAAAGCTTTTTGTGCTTACCGTAGTGTATAAGATACTATGAGAACTTTGAGTTAAGCCTATAACGGGACGTTTACTCTTTGGGCATATGTTTAACAGCCTAACCATAATCATCGAACCATCTGAAGGCAGTCTAGGAATTCGCAGAACGGGGATGCGGCCCTTTTAAATCCATTCTACGTCGACTCGCAGCCACATTCGTTTCAGACGCCCAGAGAGACTTGCGGGTTCTTTCGCCTAATTCTTCTCATCCCTTTTGATTTCGGTGGCGCCGATGACGCCGTTTCGAATTTTCGTTTCTGTCCTCTTTGGTTTTTTTCTGAACGGACTCCTTTAGAGGTTCTATAAATGTAACATATTTTAGGATTATTTACTATAAAATTGGTTTGCCATGCGTACCTACCACTTTACTCTCATCTTTTAAATGAATACCTAGTGATAATCTCTGCAGCCTGATAATGACACAGTGCGATTTAAAAATATTGATGACAATGAGCCGAAGATCAATCAGCCTAACAAAATTTTTATGACATTTCAACATTTTATGTCAAAAATAATTTGGATGATGTTTTTATAAATGCATGCTGAACCATGGAAACAAAAATAAAGGTAGACAGGGTTTGGCCAAAATCCCTTTTTGAAGAATCTCTCTTCCTGTAACGGTAGGAGAGCCCACGATGCTAGTGAGAATTAACTCGAGCGTCATAGAGACCTATTGGGTTGCAAAGCTTAGATGATAAGCAGAAAAATATGTTATATAATGTATATCTTTTTATCGGTGAGGGAAAGCGGCTATAGCTCTTTAAATGTTAAAAAATACTGTTATTATTTATTAGGTTTGTGGAAATCGTTTGGATCGTATCGGGTTTATATTTTCGTTATCCTTAAATCACATTCTTTAAAATAAAAAATATCAGCCAGAGTCCGGGAGAATGTCAAAATTACGTTTTTTGCTACAACTTTGCAGCCCTCCGCTTTTTACTTCCACTCTGGTGTCAAATTGAGTGAAATATACACTGTTTAGCATGTAATTAACTTACCCTATCTTAATCTGACTGTCTCGAAGAAAATTTTTGATATATATATTTTTGTTTTTATGCTTAAGGCAAGGCGCAAATTGAGACCAAGTACAACGCTGTGTGACAGGACGCAGCACAGTCACGTACTTTTGTAACTTATAAAATTAAATTATACAGCGCAAATTGACTAGCGACGCGTTCACTTTCGCTCGAAAAGACGTTGATTTTTGTGGCAGTGACATAGTTTCTTTCGCGTCGCACGCGTTAGACGCGTCTCAATTTGTGGCTTTGCCTGAGGGGCTCATATTTGGTGGAGGTACCCAACCGGTAACAAGCTATTCTCCGGTATGATTAATCTGCTGCCCTGTGGTAACTCCTGAGAGGGGCCTTTTGGGCCCCCCTACCATAATAATATATCACACGTTGTGTATTTATTGCTAGCCGTTTTTGAAATGTGCATATTTTTGTCTCTAATTACCAATATTGGGGGAAAGTAGGTCTTAAAAAAGTAATTATGCATATTTTCAATAAATCGTATTTTTAATATAATTACAAATGTATATTGATTTTGCTTTAACCTATAAAAAGGCATGAACCAAATTTTTTGAGGAAACATGCCATTTTATTGGAGAAAATTGTCCAATTTACTTTGTAATAGAGGTAAAAGAAACAATAAAAAAATAGATACAAACAGTTTTTAAATATTTTATTTAAATATCAATTAAAATTATGTTTAAAATAAATCATGTAATTCTTTAGCATTAAATTATAATTACAGATTCAGTTGCATATAAAGCGTGTCTTTTGAGTTTTTAAACTATTAATTATTTTCATTTTTTGGATTTCTGCTACTCTTATGAAATGGCGAAAAAAAAATTTTTTAATGAACAAGAGTGGCAAATTTTAAAATTTTTTCCCAACAGATTCCAACTCACTAAAAATTTCTTCTTCATTAAGTAGCATAAGTTTGAAATTTTGCCAACAGATGTGTAATTGAAGTAAGAAATTTTATATGGTCAATCTTTGGTAACCTTATACGTTTTACTTCATCAAACACGGTCTTGTTGTAACTTCAAGCATGTCAGAATAATCCTAGAAGTTAGTAAACCAACCTTTTTAGTGAGCAAAGATACAGGGTATTGAGAGGGTTTTTAAAAAATATTTTTTTAACCACTGTGTACCTTAAAATGTTAGGACATATATGACATAGGTTTATTTAAACTTTTCTTTCTAAAATTACATACGGATTTACACTCTTGAGACATAAGCATCTAATTTAAAAACACCCTGTATAGCTTAGACCTGAGTGAAACGAAAAATTAATTTTTTAAATCCAGATATCTCAAAAACGGTTTGCTTAAATCAACCTTTAGCACAAATACCTTTTTATGTTTTTTTAGTAAATATGATGTGTATATCATAAGTCCCAGAAATAAGGATGAAATCAACAAAAAGTGGTTTGTGGCGCAGCAAAATTATACAGCGTGTTTACTTAAGTTCGCATTACATGGATGCTTTTTATTATTAATTTTACGAAAAGTTTACCCTATAAAAAGTTTTGCATAGTCTAAAATCCAAATGCAATTTTCAAATAATATTTTGCTTGCGGGTATACGAGGTATGTTAAAAATATGAATCTTGCTTCTAAACCTTTACTTTTCATAATATTGAATATTTTAATCAAAGGCAGGATTAAATATAATATTTAAATATGCAAAGTTGTTTATTTTTAAAGAGTTCTTAGAACTCGTTTTTTATGTTCATTAGCTAACAGTGAAAATTTAATGCATACTTATTTCAGAAATGTCCACCTATCGCGGCGGATCGAAATGCAGGCCGATATATTTGATCCAAAAAGTGAACATTCAAGCTTGATGTTTTAAAAAAATATATTTGCTTGAAAAATTAATTTAATCAGTACCATGCAACATACGAGTTATTATGATTTGATTGTATGTATTTGTTGATGTTTGTTGATATATATTATTAATTATGTTTTTGAAAAAAAAAAGAACTACAAGGACTTTATCATAACAGTAACATCTTAAGAATTTTTTGAGTTCAAAACTTTTTTAGCGGGGTTAATGACACAATACAATAGCTTTGTTACCGTTATTAAAAATAAATGGCCTAGTCAATCTATTTGGCCGATTTTCTTTCTATCAACATGAAATATAGACTCTTTCTCGACCACCCAAAATAAATGGCATTTGACTGAATTTCACATATTTTTGAAACATCTTGAGGAATTAATCATCCCTAAAAATAAAACACTATTGTTTACAGGCTCTTTTACTGTATCGTCTATACAGCAGTACCTAGTAAATAATATTTAAATAATTAAATATACAGGGTGATTTACGGTCGATGGTAGGGTTAGACGTTTATGGAAAATGGAACATAGAATTTTTCTGAGTAATTTAGCATTTTTGATTTTCTTACCTGTTCTATCGATCTAAAATTATTATTATTGATTATTTTAAGGGCTCGTCAGTAACTGTTTACTGAAGTTATAAAAGTCACCAAAGTGTCATAAGCACGATATTTCCATGGTTGCCAACATTAAATTCTTTAAAAATATTTTTACAAAAAGCGGATTTATTAAAAATCTTGATGATTTAGGTATAGGGACATGATATGTCATCTTAAAACGTTCTTCTTCATCTTTAATTTTATTAAGTAATATACAGGGGTTTCATTTTGAAAGAATAACGGAAATAATAGTAATTTTAGCACGCCCTGTATTATATAGAGTCGATTTGCCGGTGTAAATTAAATACATCGTGTCTCTCTAACTATACCTCAAAAAACATCAACTTTTCATGAATTGAAATATTTTCAATTTACTTAGTTTAATTAGGGCCATCTTTTCACGCCATATTTAATACAAATTATTTTTATCTCAAAACCGATAGGAATGGTATAGGGCAATATTACCAAAAAAGTTTTTATAATAAAAGGGCGAATATAAAACTTGTTAATATAGGGGTGTTCCATTTTAAAAAATAAAGTTTCTAGGACTTTTGATAGAAGCGGCAACGTCGCAATGTTGAAAATATTTTAGATCGATAGAACAGGTAAGAAAATGTGTAAAGATGCCAAATTTTCAGAAGAATTCTGCGTTTTTCGTTTTCCATAAACATCTAACCTACCATCGACCGTGAATCACCCTGTATATATATTTGTTTGTACCCTATAGCTTTTAAATAATAAACTATATTTATTAAAAACATACTTTATAATTCAATGATCTTTTAACAGAGTATTAGTTAAAATTATCGGCTCCTTTTACCATAATAATATTAAACAGGTTTTTCGTCTGTCCTCTTAAATTTATATTTTATGACTTACAAGGTATTGCAATTTGCAAATGTATGGGATTTAGTTTGAAAATAATATTATTTAAATCTAAACAATTTGCTGCCAATTCAACCCTTGACCCTCCGTAAATCATCAATTCCAGCAGTTACCCCAGTTCCTCATAAAATGCCCGATATTATTTTTAAGGTAAAACACATTAAGCGTATCCTTTCTTCCACTTAACGCAAGAAATCGTCTGGGCTGGATGGCACACCAGCAATCGTTTTAAAAAAATGTGCTCCAGAACTTGCACCAATCTTAACTCGGCTCTTTCGAATTTCTTACAACACAGGTATCTTTCCGGAAAGCTGGAAAGCTGCACGTGTTCAACCTATTCCCAAAGAAAGGATCTAAATCTCTTCCATCTAACTATAGACCAATTTCAATTCTCTCAGTTCTTTGTAAAGTAATGGAAAAACTAATTAATTCACAAATTCTTAAGTACTTAGAAAAACACAAAATTTTGCATGACAGGCAGTATGGATTTCGCCACAGAAGATCTACAGCAGATCTTCTTTCCTTCAGTATCACACTGCTGGAATAAGTCTCTTGAGTTTCTAGGTGAGTCCCAGATCGTTGCTCTTGATATATCCAAAGCTTTTGACCAGGTCTGGCATGCCGCTCTTCTTAATAAACTTCCCTCCTATGGTCTTTCAACTAAACTCTGTACTTGGCTCTCTAGTTATCTATCTGATCGTCGTATATCAGTTATTGTGGACGGCCATTCTTCAAGCTTTCACCAAGTAAATGCTGGAGTCCCTCAGGGCTCAGTTCTGGCACCAACATTGTTTCTTCTTCACATCAACGACCTTCTCTCGTCCACAACTAATTCCATTCATAGTTTCGCCGACGATAGTACCCTTCACTCCAGTTTTCAGGTTCCTAAACCCATTACTAAACCTGACTTGGAAAACAAACGCAGAGCGATGCAGATATCTCTTTCGCAGGATCTTAATTTAATATTGGATTGGGGCGCTAAAAATCTCGTCCATTTTAATGCATCCAAAACACAATCATGTTCCTTGTCGCGAAAAGAGTCATCAAATACTCATCCTCTACTTATGAGCGGCCAAGTTTTACAGAGCAAAGACACCATTAATCTTGTGGGCGTCACATTTGAAAGTAACCTTAACTGGCATAATCACATTGTATCTATAGCCACGGCAGCTTCAAAAAGCTTGCATTTCTCTTTCGAGCCAAAAATATTTTCCCCTTCTAATTTATACACTTTATAAGTGTCCCAAATCCGACCTCCCTTGGAATATTGTTCTCATATCTGGGGCATGGCGTTCCCCACAACCCTAAGCATTCTTGATTCTATTCAAAGAAGAGCTATTCGTCTCATTAATGATCCTTCACTTACAGAAAGGCTTCCCTCTCTTGCACATCGTCGGGCTGTGGGGATTTATCGCTTTTTTATAGGTACTTCCATGGCTTCTGCTCTGAAGAATTGTCCAGTATAGTTCCTCCACTTACGGTTCCCAACAGAGAAACTCGTGGTTCCGCGCGTATGCATCCCTATACGGTCCAACTGGACGGGCCCCGAACTTCCCACTTTGTTCGTTCTTTTATCCCTAGAGTTTCTAGGTTGTGGAACCTGCTGCCCGCGGAGGTCTTTCCTTCCCCCAAATCTTCAAGTATTTAAGTCCCGTGTCAACAAACTCCCTCTTACCTCGCTTAAGACACCCACGGTACGTTAGTATTTAGGCTTTTAGCCTTCGTACAGCAAATATTTTAATTAGGAACTTAGGAAATTGTATTTTAAATGAACCTTATATTACGTACCTTTTTGTCAGCTTTGTATCAGTTTTCAGCAGTGTTTTTAATTTATTTAATAGAAACAAAATTAAATTAAATTTATGTTTACTATTGATAGCTTTATGAGCAACTGTCGAATATTCAGTTGTCCTTTCAGCTGATACCTACAAGAAAGTAAATAAAACCAGCAATAATTATTTAGTTTTTTTTTAACCCTAGTAGGTTAGGTGCCTAAAAACCATATTTAACAAAGACTAACGGCGATGTTAACATGGGTCCTAATATGATAAAACAGTTTAATCTCAACTTATTACTTTCGCCTATGTTTAATTTTAAAAAAATGTTATTTTAGGACTATTTTCAAAAAATGTGTTGGTTAACAAAAAATTAAAAAACTGTATAATAAACTGGACCAAAACATTGACTTTTTTTTAATATATTAAAAGTATTGCTAAATGTGACAAAAAACATGTATCGTTAAGGATTTACTTTTTATTAATGTTAAGAGTTCGCAACTAACAGTTTTTTGACAACAATTTTTTTATGCAAAATTCGAAAATAGTTGATTTTAAAAATTTTTCGTCAAAAATACCGGTTTTCTCATAATCCGGCTTTGAACATTGTGAGCTATTTTTTCAATTTTGTTTCTTAATTTGGACTTTTGGTACTACTACAAATAATAAAATTTAAATAAATTCAATACAATTTTAAAAAGAAACTGGAGGCGCTTCAAAAAGGTTTTCTAACATTGTATTAAGAATTCACTCTTTTAAAAGTTATTCGACGTTGAAATTACTTTTGGATTCAACTTCCACGTCAAATAACTTTTGAAGAATTTATTGAAATGTTGGAAAACCTTTTTATAGCGCAATCAATTTTCTTGAAAAATATGTATTGGATTTATTTAAATATTGGTGTTTGTAGTAGTAACAAAAATCAAAACTCAAGAAACAAAATTGGAAAAATAGTTTAATGTTTAAAGCACGATTATATAGAAACAGCTTATTTGACGACAACTTAGAAAAAAACCTTTGTAGGAAATTTAATTTTATTTAAAACGTGTGTTGGTAATTTTTAGATCAACTATTTTTGCATAAAAAGATTGTTAAAAAATATTAGTTCGGAGGTAGACCTTTTAATAATTACTTAAGGGCACAAACCTTTACGATATTTTTTTATCACCTTAAACAATATTTTGATATATTAAAAAAACAATAAGTTTTCAAAAAAGTAAGTGATTATTTCGACCCAGTCTACAGTATAATACCTTCCATCTTTAAAAATACAATTTGAGATATTTTCTTTGGGAATTTTAAAGCATGGACTTCGTCCTACTTCATAGTCTTCCAAACTTCATTTATTATTTTTTCAATATTTTCTAATATTTCATTTTTATTGAACTCATTCGGTATGGAATCTTCAAATTTTGAAAAAGTAAAGATTTGTCTTTGCAAAGTTTATTGACGCCTTCGCGTAAAACCATTTGCCCCTCCGTTAAAATAGCAGAGCCAGTTGAGAGAACTTCCGACTTTGAATCGTCTAAAAATAATAAAAGGCTAATTTTACCATCATTTTATTTTTATTCGCTCCAAAATACATAATAAACATTTTGTTTGACTCTGGTTTTTATTTGCATGATTTGTATCAATAAAATGTTAGGAGAAAGGCCATTTCCTTTAAATTATGTAAAGAAAACATAAAATAATGTTGTTTAGCTGCCATTATAAATAAAACAGATCAAAAAAATTGCTTTAATGTTAGTTAAATACCAATGTTAATAATATGGTTTGAAAGAAGTATGAATATGCGTTGAAAGTTTGCCTTCAAAAATCCCAATATTTATTTGCCTGCAACAAAAACGCGATGCTTTATTTTGATCAGGATTGGTATGCCGCCATTTTGTATGCTTGCCGGCAATTCGCCTGCATGTAAAATTTATTGGCAATTAAGTGTTTATTTACGGTTGACTTTTATGCGTATAAGATGTTGGCATAATATTGCCACCAATTGCCAATGCTTTACACCATCAATGACAATGAAAAAATGTACATTGCCGGCAAATCTTAAAATATACCCACCTTTTTAATATAACTTTCTAAGCCATACGTTATTATGGTTTCATTACGTTTTTCTTTTAAAAGCTTTCTGCTTGTATAAGGTTGAAAAGCACTGTTCTTGTCTTCAAGTAAGCTTTTTAATAAATTATCCCCATAAAGAATACAATCTTCCGTAATTTTATAAGTCTTCCATTTTTTCTTGGTAACAGTTTGGGTTTGCGCTTGACTATCCAGTACATTTTCTAAAACATTTTGTGTATCCATTTCTGATTCGGCACAACATCCTGTCTCAATATTTATTTGAGTACAAAACGCATTCATTTTTAATTGTTCATAATTATCATTCTTATGACACAAATTTAATTTATTAACATTTTCTTCCTTTGCATGATCTTTCGAAACTTTTCAACTTATAATTATCATAATTATCTTCAAGTGTATCTTGAAATCTTTGAGATAAAAGTTTAAAAAGAAATGGATCGTCGCAAACATATTGTGATTGCTGCAGTGAAATATCAAAAGGTTTCATGGAATTGGAGACATCTTTTGAACTATTTTGTTTTGTTAAGGGTGAAGCAGTTACTCTACAGTCATTTACAGTCATTACTTGTTCAATATCAGAGTCTAAATTTGGATTTGGTGAACCGATAACATCAGCTTGAGCTTGCAAATTTTGCAAATCATCTTGGCTTTTATTATAGGCTTGATTTGATTTCTTTTCTTTTTTGTTTCAATAAGAGTTTGTCTTAACAGTAACTCATGTTTTGATAATGCACTAATTTGTGAACTGGTATATTTATTGTTTAGCGGATTTTGAATCAGGGATAAACCTTCATCAATTCTTTGAGATTGCACATTGGTGTTTACGTCTTCAATGTTTGGTGTATTCCAACTGTTACTGTTATGTAATTTGTGGAGATTCCCTAATGTTTGGCAATCCAATTTCTCAGTCCTGCTTTTTCTTTTTCGAATATCTTGGCTCATATATTTATTTTCGCTTAATTCTTTTAAATTAGACGGGGAAAAGAACTCAGCAGATATCTTTTGACTGTGTTGATTTTCTTGACTATAAGTAGCATTACCGGAAAAATTTGTACTTGAACTCTTTCCAAACGATAATGGATCACTTAAAGTGTAGTGTTTCAAGCTATTTTTCTTTCCTTTTTCTTGTTCGTCTTTCTCTAAAAGACTTTCTGCATTGCCAACATTCATATCTTGAGACGATTTAGGTTTACTCAAGTTTTTGTAACCATTCAAAATTTGTTCAACAAGTTTTTGACTTTCGGGATCACACATTTTCGTTACGTAAAATGTTGGAGATAGTTCCCTTTCTTCACTTGGGGTAAGTTTTCTTCGTTCTGGTTTCTGTAACCGTTTTCTTTGTAAACAAACTGAAGTTTTATCAGAGTTTTTTACGGTATTTACTTTTGCTTCACTTTGGGTAATGAAAATATCTTTGGTAGAATCGTAAGTACCACTAAGCTGTCGTTTTCTAGAGTGCTTTTGAAAAGGATCATTTACATCAAAGTTAGGTTCAGGTTTTTCAAAAGACAAAGATTCAAAAAATCCTTCACTTGAGTACATATTTCTTTGAGTTTTTCTTTCTTGCTATCTGTCAAAGTGTTGTAGGTGTTTTCTGACCATCCAGCAGATTTTACTTTTATTGAATACTGTGAATTTGACCTTTTGATAAGTTTAGGAATTCTTAGTTCTTCTTCTAGTTGTTGTTTCCATTCTTTACTTTGACAATTTGATTTGTAATCCGTATTTTTAATTTGTTGTTTTGATATAGGTTTCTGTAGACGATTTTCAGTTTTACTTAATTTTCGTGTTGAAAAATAGTTTGTTAAAGTATTTATGTTATTTGATTCGTTTTTATATATCTTTGTATCGACTTTAGGCGAATTTTCTTGACACTGTTTTAAAATTGTACTGGTTTGTGTCTTACTTTTTAATAATTTTGAGGATCTTCTTTTGGATTTGAAACTTAATGGTGAGGAATATTTTCTTTCTAAAATAGTTCTTTTAGTATCTTCTCTAGCAACTATATTTTCCTGTTTCTGTTATTTCTGTATCTTTTATTGATATTCGTACACAATTAGTAAATATTGAATCCCTTGATATAGGATTTTTGGGTAAGGTTGATATTCTGATATTTTCTTTAAAATCTTCTTTTCTTTTCTTGTTTTTTAGTTTTAAATTGTGATATGTGTTGGCATCAAACCTATTTTGATGGTTAAAGTTTAATTCACTTTGGATTCGATCGCCTCTCTCAGTTTTTGAAGATATTCTCTGTATTTTAAAGCCTATTTTGGAGGAACTTTTTCTCCTGAAAATGATTCTTTTAGTTGTTTCTCTAGCGACACTATTTTTTCGTTTTGCAATTTTTGCACCATTCTTTGTTACATCTTTTATGTTGGCAACTGATTTTGGGGATAAAGATTTTCCTAAAATAAACATTAAATGAATAATTTTATATCTAAACAAACAACTTATCTACATATTTTACATAGAAAAGACATATTATAACGGTATTCTTTCGAGGCAAGACAAGTTTCACTTCCCTCAGTTCCTTCACTTGCAAGTGATCGTAATCATTTGATCACGTGACAGGTGCCATTTGAAATATCAATAAACTTTTAGAATGAAGTTAGCCACATAGGTGAGAAGAATGCAATCATTTTCACTACCCTCACCATGTTCACTGATTATTTCTCAAAAAATACCACTTATATTAATTACTCTTATAAGCATTAATAACCCTAACCTCAATCTTAAAAAATATAACAAAAAAATGCTGCCGAATTCTTGACAAAATTGTGAAAGAAATATAATATAAAGAGTTTGCTTATTCCAGTAAAATATTTTTACCTTTTCTAAATGTTCTTTTTAGTAAACCTGACCATGGTTTAGTTCTTGCACACTGACGCTCGTTGTGTTTATTTGGAATTAAAGTTAAAATTTCAGAAGATTTATTTTTGTTGAACATAGCATTTATTTTTTCCAGTTGTTTTATTGTTTATGTACTTCCATAATATATATTTTTTACTTTTCTTCCACTTTCCGACTTTGTGGAACTTGGGGACGTTGTTTTTGGAGACCAGTGTAAGCTTTCTTTAACAATGCTTTTTGTCGAACAAGGAGATGTCGTTTTAGGAGACCAGACCATTTTATCTTTTACAATCTTTTTCGTAGAAGTAGGAGATGTTATTTTTGGAGCCCAAACTACATCATCTTTGACAATACTTTTCGTAGAACTTGGGAAAGTTCTTTTGACGACCAGCGTAAATTTTCTTTATTAATACTTTTGTGGAACTAGGGGATGTCGTTTTAGGAGACCAGATTACATTATCATTAACAATATTCTTTGTGAAACTAGGAGCTGTTGTTTTGGGAGACCAAACTTCATCATCTTTGACAATACTTTTCGTAGAGCTTGGGAAAGTTCTTTTGGCGACCAGCGTAAATTTTCTTTATTAATACTTTTTGTGGAACTAGGGGATGTCATTTTAGGAGACCAAATTACATTATCATTAACAATATTCTTCGTGAAACTAGGAGCTGTTGTTTTGGGAGACCAAACTTCATCATCTTTAAAAATATCCTTCGTAGAGCTTGGAGAAGACCAGCGTAAATTTTGTTTATCAATACTCTTTGTGAAACTAGGGGATGTCGTCTTAGGAGACCAGGTTACATTATCATTACCAATATTCTTCGTAATACTGGAAACTGTTGTTTTTGGAGACCAAGCTACATCATCTTTGACAATACTCTTCGTAGAACTTGGGGAAGTGGAGGAACTTTCTTTAACAATTCTTTTCGTAGAACTAGGGGTAGACGTTTTGGGAGACAAAAGTACTTTATCTTTAACAATACTACTTGTAGAACTTGGGGAAGTTGTTTTTGGGGACCAACGTAAGTTTCCTTTAATACAACTTTTTGACAAGCTTGGAGAAGTACTTTTTGGAGACCACTGTAAAATTTAAACTTATAATTTATTTTAGTATTAAGTAGTTATGGTATATTTCTCTACCCAAGAATAATACTTAAATTTGTGTTATATAAACTCAAATAATTATCTCATAAGCTAACTATTATTTATTTAGTGTTTTTTGGAGGTCAAAACAAACCAGGATGAAAAAATTTATACACAAAAATTTAAAAAAAAAGAGTTTCATAGTGCATTGTAAGAAGTAAATCGATTATCAGTTGTTAATTGGACAACATCCAGAATAAATTGTATTTACTTTTATTTTTTTTAACATTTAATTACAATGTGGTGTATCAAAAAAGAATTATTTGCTGTACAAAATTATTGGGCACATTCAGGCGTCTCAGCCACTTTTCCGCTGAGTGAGTCAAGTGTCAAAATTGACGAACTAAAGTCATTCTATTTGGCCAATTGGTGCATTCAAGATTGTCAAATTAAAGTTATTCTATTAGTTTACCTTAACAATTTCGACACTTGTGATAGTCAGCGGCAAACGGATGACGCCTTGCCAAATAATTATATTTGCCAGACATAACTAATGGCATGACGACGACCCTTATTTTTGATATTTTAAGAATTATATTAAAATATTTACATTGTCAAATCGTTAGGTAAATTAAAAATGAAGAAAAAATAATTTTATTTAACATTTAACTGCATTACCTGTGCATAACTGCATGTCTTAAAGCTTTTCGATGCAAATTCTTTATCATAATTACTATTTCCAATTTCGTTTTTACACAACGACTCTTCAGCTTCTTTAGTGCAAGATTTTTCATCCGAAATACTTGCAATTGTTATTTTAGTCCAGTTTACATTATCTTCGATGCTTTTCTCGTGGGAGCAACTACTCTGGTTAAATCGCTCAAGAACTAAATCATTACTGTCAAAAGAACCCAAAGCATTAGTTGAAGAGCTTTTGCTCTGATCATCATCGTGAGTTTCGGTAATTTCGTTTTTATTACATATTATATTTTCAGCATCTTTTTCATGGTTATTTTTATCTGAAATATTTTTAGTTCTCATTTTACTTAAACAAACATTATTTTCAAAATCATCCTCTTTCAAGCAACTGATTGGATTGAGTCGATTAAAAACTGAATCATTCTTTTCAAGAGATTTTGTAGAATTTGCTGCCAAACTTTTATTATTTTTTGACAATATACTTTCAGGCAAATTTAACATTTCTGAAAGAGGTTTGTACCATGTTTCTTGAGAGTATTTTTTCACAAACTCTTTTAATTTGTTTGTGCCAATATTATTACTATTGCAGTTTTCACAATATTTGCCATTATTTGGTAATCCCAACGATTTAGTTAAAGTTTTATTATGTTTTGGAAGTCCAGTTTGTTCAGAAAATGGGTTCCTATAATAAATTGTAACCTGTATAGGGTGGCCCTTGGAAAACAAAACAGAGCTAATCTTGGGCCCTCCAGGTCATATAAGAAAAACGCTTGGACACGTCAATAATAGGGAACACTTTAAACTTGGCAGTTGTAATCAGGGTCAAGAGACCTTCAAAAAGAGGTATTACTCCACCCCTCTTTCTATTTAAATTTTTTGGGGTAAGTCTCACCCCTGCTAGACAGTTGTAGTTCAGGGAGTAAAAGTGGTAAAAATTGTTTCCCTAAAATTAAACATTGACGTGTCCCAGCGTTTTTCCATAAATAACCTAGAGTTCCCAAAATTAGCTCTGTTTCGTTTTCAAACGGCCACTCCATACTAATTTAAAATGTAAGCAGTATTTATAAAAAAATACTTATTACACTGAAATAAAGTTTTTTGCTGAATGCTGTTGGTTTTTTTTTGCCATCGTTTGATGTGACAAAATTTCTACTGATTGACTGAAAGTTATGTAAAAATATTTGTAAATTTACATAACTTATATGTAATATTACACTAAAAATGTAATAATAATTACAATTTAATAACAGTATTACATGTTTTATATAATATCACTTATAAGTTATGCAAAATTACAAATATTTTGACCCATTTTTAATAAACACTTTAAAGATGCAGGTATACATAGATATATGTTTATTCATATGTGTAAATAATGAAATAAAATGACTTTTTTAAACAGAAAGAATTAGCGACATAAGTAAAAAGTACTTAATTTTTATACAGGGTGTCCCAGGTTAGGTGTTACAAAAGGACAAATGGACCAAACATTTTTAAATTTTAAAACGAAATTTTAGGAAAACTGGTTGCACGGAATAAAACTAAAGCCGGCTACAGATGACATCCCAAGGCTTGGTAAATATCCGCTCGCTTAAACGTTCTCGCATCGTGTGTATGCAAAACATATGGCAAAACAAAGCTAACGATGGGATGCGGAAACGTTTGAGCGAACGAACATTTGCCAAGCCTTGGCATATCGTCTGTAGCCGGCGTGATAAATACAAAATTTTACTCCAATTGGTATTATAGAGGACGAGGTATAACTAAAAATATCTAAAACGCCAAGGAACATGACCTAAAATTTAATTCTCTACAACATTTACTTATAAAAATTTAGTCCTATGTCTAGTAACAAAAGTACATTTTTTCTCCCAGAGAGCCGTTTACATGTCCGGTGGCACTGCAAGCCAAAAGGCTTATTGTATCAAACTCCCGTTTTATTGTACCCATTCCAGTACCCTAGTTCCTTGAAGAAGCGCGGTGGTAGGTCTGCTGGGTGTAATCATCCCCTGAAGATTTGCCTGTATTTTGTGATCCAATTCTCACACTCTGACAGTATCTGGGCTACTGTTTCGGTGTCTGCTCCACATAATCTGCAGTCCAGATCTCCGCTGTATAATCCCATTTTATGCAGGTGTTCTTTCACTGGAGCTTGTCCGGTGAAAAATTATCGCGGATTGTTCTTAGCTGATTCCTACCCATTTTGAGTGGTTGTTTAGCTCTTTTGTGCATGGTCCTCTGATGTATATTTCCTTCCCATGCATGTGTTGGAGGAAGCCTTTCCCAGTGCAGTCTTTGCTCCTGGTCATTTTTTATATTTTTAGTTATAACTCTTCCTGTGCATTACCATCGAAGTAAAAATTTTTGTAGTTATCAGTCTTGGACCATGCGACCAGTTTTCCCAAGAGGACGTCTAAACATTATAAAATTTTTGGTCCATTATTCCTCTTGTAATACACAACATTCTATCCCTTGGACACACTGTGTATAGTGTGTCTACGGTAAAGCGACCACATCGTTCCGGATTTTGGCGGGACAGCTCCTGCCTTTTCGAGGATTGTCCCGTGTCCCGCCGATTTAAGAAATGTCCCGATTTTTTGAAAAAGTCCCTTTATTTGTGGTGGGAAAAAAAAAACTGGGAAAAAAAAAACTAAAAAAATCCATATTATTTCACTTGTTTCAATTTTCATAATTTAAAATGTGGTCCCTTTAGTCTACGGATTACAGATAAAGCTAACATTTTTATAGAAAATAACTTTTTTAAAATATACATCCGTGGACACTATATTGTAAAAAAAAGTTGTTTGTTCTTAATAATACAGAGCGTAAAAATTTTAAAAGTCATTGAAATTTATATGGTGCTTCAAAAAAAGGATTTAAAAACTTTTACTTACCTACTCTTACAAACTAGGTAATTAATATTGTTTGAGCTATTCTCTGAGTACTACCAATTTGTGATAGTTGATTTAAAATTGAATCTTCATTGTCAAAAACATTTACACTTCTTCCTAGTGATGATTTTTCAAAATCATATGTATATGTCTCTATTGGAGATTTCCCAAATTTCAATTTTTTGAACTAGTTGTATCAGCAGTATTGTGCAGCAGATTTAAGAAAGATTCTTTTTCTTTCGTTTGGTTACCACTGTTTACACATCTTATTTGTTTCCGCTGTGAAAATTTTGGAGACATTGTTTGCGATTTTCTTTTTAAATCAAAATTTTTAACTGCTGGTATTTCCTGCTTTGTTTTTCTACCAGTTTCATTATTTACGGTTTTTCTTGATGATGATTCTTGAAAGTCAAATTTATTTAAATACCCTTCATGTGCCTTTTGCAAAATAAATTAGATAAAGATCCTTTTTTACTTCTTTAAAATATTTAGTTAAATCTGTGTATTTGTTGCTTTTGTTATTGGTACCGGTACCAATTAATCTTTACGCTAGGTTTTCTTTTTTAACTGTGATACTGTCTGGGATTTATTTTTTAAAATACCATCTTGCAAGTTTAAGTTATTTGTTGATCTTTTATTATCCAGTTGTCTAGATAAAGTATCTTCTGTGGTAGTATTAGAAGATACATTTTTTAAGAGGTGTTGTAAAGACCGTGGTTTAATTCTTTTTGAATCTGTTTGTTCAGTAAATTTCTGACAAATTTCTTATTTGATTATTATTTGTATTTGGTGTACACGCTTCCAAGAATCTGTCTAATATGTAAGACCCAGTGGAAGTCATAGTCACCTTTTTTTATTTACTGTAAAGATAACAACGCTAAGTTCCAATAAATATGTCTTTGTCTTTCATCATGGCAGGCTATCGTAGATGGAGCAATCCATCGCTTTGCCCTGGTTGCCAAGTTGTTTACAATTTCTGCATGTAAACCTTTAATGTCCTTTGGCTCACATCTAATTAAGAGAAAGAAAATATATCGCATGAATCGAATATTTTTAACTTGACAACCGCTGCCGCAGGCAGTCACGCCGAAATGTTAATCGATATTTATGTTTGATATTTTTCAATGGCCGATTTGTTTGGACAGTTTGTTTACATTTTCTGTGATTTATTGTGTGTTTCCTGTGGTTTTTTTACCTTTAATTGGACTTCTGAACATTGACTTTTATTAGTGATCACAGTGTAATATATAATAAATTTGTGCTTTTCAACAGATACTCAGGTAATATTGACATGGTTATCTGTAACATCTTATAAACCAACTAAATGACATTTTTAATAAGGTGTGTGTGTAATTATTGGAACTAAACCCCAATATTTTATTAGTATTAATAGGAAACAAAAACAAGTACCAATACGATGCGCAAATTAAGGGGCAGAAGTAGCACAGCGGTATATAATTTTTTGAAATTTGGCGGGCAAACGATAAAAAGCCGACCCCACGCGCCATCTGCGTTTGCCTTCCTTGAAGACAGACAAGGAATGGCCCAGCAGCCATCTCTCTCTCGGATAATTTATTTTACATTTAGTTGCTCGTCTCATTGTTGTCTCTGGTAGTAGGTATTCCGGCGGTATATAGGAAAGAAGAAGAATCACAACATAACCCTACTTTTTAAAGAAGAGTGGCGTTAGCTACCGTTGGCTCTAAGAACATCTGACGTTAGCTACTATTGGCGCTAGCAACATCTGGCGCTAACATGGGGCCATAGGGCTCTGCCCCCAAAATGGGGCCCCATTTTTGGGGCCATAGGGCTCCGACCCTCCTATGGCCCCTTTTTTTAAAAGAAAATTTTAAGCCATTTTTTTCACTCCCAGGCCTGTGCCCTCTTTGGGGGCCCCATAGGTCATCTGTCAACTGTCATCATTGTGGTTATGTTTCTTTACTTGTGAATTCAATATTTAGTGTGCAGTTCCTTATTGTTTCGATCTTCAATTGGAGTATGCGTGCGCGTTCATTGTGGCTTCTCTGCCTAAATTTTTGAGAAAAAAGTCCATGTTAATACCTCGTTCGAACCACCGACCTTGATGTCACTGGGCCGCGCCGTCGTCCGCTGAGCCAACGCGGGTAGTTAGAAAAAATAAAACTGGAATGTATTGCGGTCGAAACTGTTTGAGTACGAGCGCCCTTGCGGATCGATAAAGGTCTGAAGGTTGTAGTGGTATTAATTGCTTGATGGCAGGCCTATATTACAGGAACGTGTAAAGTCGTAGGGTTGGTAAGTAAATATAATTTTTAGAAAAGAAACCTGTAAACGCAATTATCGTTTGTAACTTTTATACTGTGGGTGTTTAAATCGATAATAGAGTAGTACCATCTTTATCTTTGTATAGGGTAGTGTACAGTTGTCTACATAAAAATATTTAGCAAGTTTATATGAAAAAAACGAATGGGTATGTTTTTCTTTTTTGTTTTAATAATTGAATACTTTTGTACAACTCTAGGGCATGCACTGCAATAAAATAATGATGCCATAAATAAAGTTGCACACCCGAAGGGTTTTACACCATGTATCTAAAAGGACTTTACAGATTCGCTTAGTTTATAATTAAATTCTTTTCTACCTAAATCTGTAAGTACTATAGATAGGTAGTTAGTAGTAGTATTAGTAATAAATTTCAGAATTAAAAAATATATCTACAAATATGCAATTACAGCATTTAAGCATAAGAATCCATTTCGTATAAATTATTACTAAGTATATTGTTTAAAGTAAAACGTAAATAATCACCAAATTTATAATCTCAGACCAAATTACTGTAATTGCATATTTGTACATGTTTTTTTTTTTTAATTCTGAACAACTTTTAATAAAAATTTTGATTTGTCAAAAATAAACTCCTGAGCAAAATTCATATTTTTTGACATATATCTTATAAGATTAAAAAAATTAAATTTGATTATTCCATATTGCGTTTTAGACAATGCAGATTCTTTTATAAAAACTAGCCGCCCCGTACCCACTTCGATGAGTGTTTATTATATTGTTCGAACATAATAAAGTATAGCCTATAGACTCCTAAATAGTGTAGCTTGCTGATTGTGAATAAATTTTCGTGATTGGTTCAGTATTTCCGAAGATTAGCCTCCTACAAACTAACAAACAAAGAAAGTTACATACTTTACCTCTTTATAATATGTAGTAGTAAAGATAACTCTTTTTCTAAAACGTTTTTCATGTGGTTCCAACGTTATCAGACACACTGCATAAAATTATTAGTTTAAAGTATATCCATAACCTATCTCAGAATATATGTTTGACAACTTTACTCGTTAATGAAATTTTCTCGAAAAATTAAAACTTGTAACCTAGAACTGGTAAAATACAGTATATTTTTGTCCAAAACCACAATATTTTTAATTTACTTATAAAGCAAAGCGTATAAGTGTCTGATCAGATTCGCTACTGTGCTAACAGTTTTTTTATTAAGTAAAAAATTGTTATATCTCTTTATTCTAGTAACAGCAATTCCTGACGACAACGAATATGGTAAATAGTAGTAAAAAATCAATAACCCTATCTTTTATATATATATTTTAATCATTTTATTTTGTTTATGTCTATTTTTAAAACAGAATAACTAATAAAGTAGAATTCAGCTGAGAAGAAGCCAGTGTCGTCATAGAAATAAAGACGGCCATCAACTATTTCTTTCAAATTGCATCGTTTAAATAGTGTGCGAGCAACAAATAGGGTAATAATTTGAAAGTGAGTCTAAACTCATGACCACATGGCTTTTTCTGTGCTGAATCGCAAGCTAATACTTTAAACAAAAAAAAATGCACAACACATAATAATGTTTCATAAAAGTTTCAATCAGTTATTTAACAAATATACAACTCAGATTTTTTATTTACTTATTTTAATAAGGAAAAATCACCAGTAATCAATAGACCATAACAAAAAAAACCTACCTCATCGACTCATCTCATCTGTGTAGTGTACAGGACTTCGTTAATCTGACCATTTGATCTGTTGGTATGTTAGTCTACCAAGCCGTTAGACTGTATGTCTAGCTGTGAGTTAATCGGTCTGTAAGTTTACCGGTCTCTGTATGTACGTATGTATCTATGTATGTCTTCGGTATATATTCTTAAGATATAAGGTAAAAACGAAAAAAGACAACACATCTTTTTTACCATCTTTATTACTTATTAGATTATATTTACAATACAATAATTTAATCATAATTTTTATTACATTATATATTTATAATAAAATAGTTTCGCCTATTTAAAGGTAAAACTTATTGAGTAAGATCTTCTGGTTAAGAAACCTATAACGATTTATATAAAATGAAAATAGAAAAATATAAAGAATAAAAGAAAAGAAAACCGTACTTTTGGGGTTTAACATTTTACTGGAGCAGTTAGGAGGTCAAAAAAGATACTTGCTTGATAACTGTTTGTATATAATGACCGCTAGTAACTTAGATTTGTTACAATATTTTGAAAAAATATAGTGTCGATTACATTTTTAAACTGACGATTTAATCTAGTTTTCTTTGCTTATATCCAAAGGGTTGCGAACTGCCATCCTCCAAAAATTTTCGTTTTGTAGAATTTGGTCTATAGAGTTTTACTTCCGTACTTGTCGTGACCTTGTGTTCTTTTGTTCTTCTAAAATTTTTTGACACAACAGGTATGGGGTCAGTTTTGTTTAATACAGTCTCCTTTATGGACTCGAAATTAACCAACTGAGAGGCTTCATAATTCAAGTTAATGCCTTTTACTTTACAAACAATTTTTTTCTTCATTTGTGTTAGTGGAGAATACTTTATAGGTATAGTTCTTTGGCCCTCCAGAGACAAATTCTGTAATGTAGGAGCCAGACCCGTAACATTCCAATTCGTCTGTCATATCGCCAATAAACTGTCCCGTAGGTATATCCTCTTCGTTATTTTTTGAAACGTAAATAACTGAATCAGTATCGTAGTATAGTACCCTTTCATTAAGTTGTTCAAGATAACTATACAATCTAAGTCTAGCTTGTGCTGTAACGTAGGCTGCAATAGCTACATTTACAGTGGGAAGAGGATCAAAAGCCTCCTCTGTAAATTCGTACCCAACCACTAAGGTATCTTCGTTTATTGGAAGAACGTTATTAACATGTACTGAAGGGTTAGTAAGCATTAAAAAAATTCTGCAGGATCATTAATAATTTTAGTTTTTGGTTGATTCTCTTTTTGTCCAAATTTTCCCCAAAAGCTATTTAAGATAAGCTTTGCTAGCGATCTTAATCCTGGATTTTCAACAATTTGAGCATACTCCAACTTTACATCTTCTTTTTCTAAAAACTCCTCGATGTATCTGTTCTTTTCTACTTCTGTCCCACAATTTTTAGGCCACCCCGATGCCTCTTGTTTTATTTGAATAAATGTGTTCATCATTTGTGTAAAAAGGCCTTCTAAACTGGCATCTTTATTAAACTGCTGCATCTCGTATTTCCAAAATTCAGAAATACTTAAAATTTTGTAACCTTTTTCGACAGCTTTTAAAATTTCATCGAGAACCCAGGTTCCTTCGAGAGTTCGATCTTCATCGGAATGTTTACATTCCTGAAGGTTCATATTTTCTCCGCAGGAGCGACACAGGAGAAACATTAATTTATTATTCATTTTCAAAGGTAGCACAGGATGATAAAGATCTTTTGGAGGAAGAATTTTGCATTTGATCAGACCATTCACATTATTTAAATTTAAGTTTTTACAATTTTCTCCAACAATAACCTCTGGATGACCAATGGGAAATTTTCCGTACTTACAAACATATGGGTACAGAGAACAAATATCGACATACTTAATTTTTTCATCTTCTTTAACTTTATAATATTCCCATACGTTCCCGGTGCGTCCTCCGTAAAAAGCGTCTCTTGGATTTAAGGGTATCGAAGCTATTACAGGATGGTTCTTGACAAACGCTTCGATATTTGGATCTTCTTGTAACATTCTTCTAAACTGACATTCCCACATTTCATGCACCGTAAAGCCAAAACCTCTTAGACGTTCAGTAGTGGCAAGGGTTGATTCATATTTTAAGTTTAGGGTCTGTGAAGGATCATTAAAAAGAGGATCGTTTCTTTTACCTTTGTAGCAACTAGGACAGCCGTGAAAATAACAACCTTGAAACTGAAAGACTTCCTTTGTCTCCGGACAAAACCCATCTACCTTTAAACCATGTAAAATAGCCTCTTGTTCTTTGGCCGCATGAACAATATTTATATTTCTTTGTTGTTCTTCCCAAATTAACCACTGAATTGCAATTTTACTTTGTCTATCTCTCCATCTATAACCATTTTTGGGAATTATACCTATCGTGTTGGGCTGGAGAAAATTTCTACGAAATACCTTATTACAGGCACTTGCTATGGTCGTGGCTTCTGTAAAGGGACAAACATTAGCGGTGTCCATCAGCTGCTCCCTAAATTTAAGACACGCTCTGGTTAAAATTTCCACATCTGAGATACAATACTCAACTAGGTCTCTTTGCATATCAAACTGGTCATTTTGGTGTTTCTCGTACCACTTAATAAATTTAGCCCTATCTTCCTCCTTCATTTCATCGGGACTGTAAAATTCTTTGCTTGGTAAATTGCCAACATAATTTTCATTTTCTCTTGTATTAAAAAGATGTGGAAAGTAACCTTTTTTAAAATTATCATCGAGGCCAAAGGCATTGGGCAGTTTGCTAAGGGACATTGGAAAATAGTTCAAAGAGTCAATAAATTTTACGTTTCCCACAGTCATACAAATTATTTTTGTACCTCTCATAATAAGCTCTGGAGTTAAATCGGTCTTGGTTAAAATATAATTTAAAATGAACTGGTGATCAAAAAGCTTGTCCGTTGTGGGCAATAACAACTATATTTTTAAAGATTTGTCTCCATTGTAGGACATGCTGTGTGAAGTAAGCTACAGGATCTAATCCTCTTAAAACTTGAAGACGAACTCCACATTTATTACAGTGTATCACATCAGTATTTATGCAAGTATCACAGCATTGTTTAAATACACACAAATTGGGTTCATGAAGAAGGGAACCGTTTTCTAAGACCTTTTCCTGGCGGGTTTCTAAATCATAAAAGACAAAAGAATATCTTTAAGTTTAGATTTTCCTGTATCTTTTTGAATATAGCACAAATGATTCTGGGGCACATGCTTGTTACAGTTCTTACAAAAAATCTCACCGCATATGTGTATTCTTTGGTCTTTTATTGTCCTAAGACAGTTTTCACACCTTTTAATTTTAGTGCATACCGAGGCATTTTTATCATAAGACTTAGCTTTTGCATGATTACTAAAGCATGCTTCACCTCTAAAGTAGCGTTTGCAGTTGTTGCATTTTATCTTTACTTGGTCTTCTGCACACTTAGGAGATTGGATACATGCTGGGCATGTCCCTCCACATCGGTGTTCATTTTTGTGGTCGTAGGGAATATGGCAGGTTTCACAAAAATAACTAGATGCAAAGGCTGCCGGTAGTGAGGTTATAACATTGTAATGATTTTCGTGGTGTAATAAATTTAGCCGTTTATCACTTTCAACAGATCCTTCAAAAATTACATCTCTTCCCTTTGAACCATATTTGTAAACAACAATTTTAAATGTTTTTAAATATTGTTGGAACTTTTGCAACTCCGGAATTCCTGCTCCCTCCTTAGGAATAGTAACGTTGGCCTCTTTTAACAATTTCATTGTTCTTTGTATTTGACCCTTACTTGCATCCTTTCTTATTTTAATAAACTCTGGATCATTTGTTACCTTTGCCATAGCCACTACCAGTGCACGGGGAAGACATAAGTTATCGGTATTTTTAATTGTTATGATTCCCTTTCGTATTATACATTCCTCTTCAAATGTATTATACTTGTGTGTTCTCCCTGTTCCTGATGGCATTCTTACAGAGGTCACTCCAAGACAAAACGAATCTGTGCTAAATCCAACTGAATTTGACTGATAAATGCTGCTGATAACATCCCATACATCTTCATAATTTACTTCTCCAGCTGGCCTAAAACTGATCCAACCTTCACCTCTGTTAAATTCTTTTGAGCAAAAACTAAATCCAACCTGATCAGATGGCTTAAGGTCGTTAGTTGCTCGGTTAATTATTTGACTAATAGCATCGCGAATCCAACTAACAGGTTCAACTCCGTCTGGCACTGGTTTTAACTTAAATTCTAGAATACGACCAGTTAGATTATATTTTCGGATCTTTTTGATGTTGTCTTTAATAATAGTAAATTTTTCCATTTTGCTTTAAAAGTATAAACGTTTTTGAGCAAGAGTTTTATTTTGAAAAAAACACTTTGCTGGTCTAAACGTCACCGTCTCTGCACATAAACTTGACTACCCCAAATATTAATTTCTTATTACTTTTTTTCGCCAAATTAAAGGACTTTAGTCTGAAACAACAGAAAAAAAAGTTTATTATTTTATAAAGAAAATATAGATACTAATCGGTAAGATATAAAAACATTCTTTTTTGCAGAACTCGTTTATTTATTAGTATTATTGAGGTATTTAAAAAATTATTAACGCATAAGTGTATAGTCACATGACTAGATTGAAAATAGTTCATTATATAATTGGAAAAAGAAAAAAAACACAATAAAAGAAAAAATAAACAATTAATAAATGATTTTGGTATGGATATTTGGAAATAATCAAAAGCTAATTATATTTATAACCCTGTTATTTAAATCGAATCGAAATCGAAGAAGCGATAGTTTATATTACCTTATTACGATATAAAAAAAAGCGTGCACGCCAACAAACACTATAAATGTTTATACATTTTTAAAAAGGTGTTGTTTTCTAGAAACCCTTTAATACATTTATTTATATATTTATGTAAAACATAAAAAACTATCTTAAGCTGCAGCTGGTTTTTAAAAATATTTGAAGGAACTAGCTGATTTATTAGATAAAACTCCATTTCGCTGTAAACAATTAAATTATTGTATTATTGTATTATTAATTAAACCCATGTATTAGGTTACACTTTGTTAAATATACACACTTTTAAACCAATTATGTTTTTCTTAATTTGTTAACTAATTTAGAAAATAAACTTATCAAAATATCTTTAAACAAAAAAAAAACACCAGTTTTGTGCTGGTTTAAAAAAAAAAGACACATGATTAGCAATAGTCGTAAAACAAAATTGGTAAAAACGCTAAATGCTAGCCGCAAAAAAATCGTATCATAAAATAAAAATTTACACTTCAGAAAGTACCTACATAAAACCCTTTTGACATATATTTTAATTTTGAATAATTTACATATCCCCACAATAACACTAAAACTATTAATATAATATATAACAATCAAATTGAGTACTACCTAACTTTTTAAAAATAAAATTATGAAAACTAAAAACTCACCTTACAACGCGTCTTAACACGTTTACTAACTATATCGAGGGCTCGTCGCTCGTCGGCTGCAGAAATAAGTAATGACGAATCACGGGGAAAGAAACCACCCCTTATGTTAGACGGTAGCCCTATACGCTAGATAATTAAAAGCGGTGGGAGGGGTTGATATATCTACCCCAGACGTTATGTGTGGGCAGAGCCCTTGTTCATAGTGAAAATAAGGCCATTATTTTGCAAAAATCGCCCTATGCTATTGGTTCAAACGCATTTAGCAAATTTTTAAACTAATTTCGAGAAGCATAGGGTTACTTTTGCAAATAACTAGCCTTTTTGATATTACATTTAGGTATCAAAGAGCCAGTTTAGAGCGGAACTGACTCGACCAAACGATTCGCCTTATGGAAATGAACATTTCTGACATAAAAAACAATTTTCGGCACAAATGTCGATTAGCGAGTTTTGCAAATAAAGGCCTCAAATAACCCATTATAGATTTAGACATTATGTTACCCAAATGAAAAAATACCACATTTTAGATATGTATTTATGATTGATTTTCTACCGTTATGAGGGCCTAGACGATACGAAACGAAAAATTAATTGTTAATTTGGATAATATGCAGGGAATCGGGGCACACTGGGTAGCATATTAGGAAACTTGCATAACATGTAACTTAGTACGTCAGCTTTGGCGACTTGAAAATCACCTTTGGAATTAATGAAATATCAAAAAAGTGATCTCGAACCAGACAAAAATATCGAATTGACATTATGAACAACAACATACGTTTGGTACGTTCTAATGTGTGCATTTGTGCTTACAGTTGTTCTCTCAAAAATAAAAACATATGCAACTAAAAAAAAAAAATGCAGAAAAGCACTGGACCTGCTATAAAATTAAAATTAGTAGACATGCAAACAAAAAAATTACATAAAATAATTCGTAAAAAAGCTGAAAAATGTTAAAAACCCAACGCACTTCCGAAATCTGAGTTAAGTTTATTTTGGCGATAAGTTGCTTCAAAGTTAACAACTAGCAAGTAGACAATTTAAAAAAAAGTATGCGAAAACAATAAATATTAAAAAAAAGGTCTGGACAAAAAAAACACATATGTATTACACGCTGCTAGCAAAATTTGTAAAATTTGCTGCAAAGTACCATGTTTGCCGCAAAATTAAAATCAATACATACTCTATTAAAATACGTAAAAATTGTTGTAAAATCTTAAGAAATACCACTAACCTCTAAAATTTGAAAACGAATATAAAATAAGTCGACATGCTACTAAAAAGCCCCTAAAAATGGCTGAAAATCACTAGACGTGTTGCAAAATTTGTAAAAATTGCTGAATATGTTGAAAAATACCACCCTCTTATGGAATTTAGAATAGGTGTGTTTTGACGCGTAGAGTGAAAACAAAACCGTATTTATTAGATTTATAAAATATTATAACACATGCTAGCAATAGTCGTAAAAATTATTAAAAAGGACACTGTATACTCGCTGTAAATAAAATTCATATACATACCTGCTATCAAATTTGGAAAAAAATGCTAAAAATATCAGAAATACCACTGACTTTCAGAATATCTGTAAATCGGATGTGATTTGTATTACGTACTACCATGTTTCTTAAAATACGAATATGTTAGTCACCATTACCTAGTACGCCTGAAAATGAACCCAAGTATTTATATCTTCAGCACTTTTTATTATTTCTGAAGATATACAAAATACGACAGGGTATGGCCTTAAAAAAATACTCTGTATATTGTTTAACAAATTAAAAAATCAATCAAAAATCTTTAAAATATTACATTTGATATAGAATATGTCATTATTACTTTCGAAAATACATATACCCATCGAAATTCGAAGAATAATTTGAAATTGGTTACTTATCGGACACCACGCCGATTTAAATAATTTTTGACATACGTTTGACATTGTTTTTGTGGCACCGATAAATCTGAAAGAATTTTTAGTTGGCAACGTTTCGGTTTCAAAATATCCGTATTAAGCAACAAATTTACCCTATTTTACTCCTTCTTTTTCAAATAATTCTTTTTTAAGCTATTGACACTTTATATTTGATTTTCAGCTTGTAAAGCCCATTTTCTATTTATTGTACTCCTTTTTGCCATAAAATTGCAAATATTTACTCTTATGATTAAAAATAAGGCTTAAATTTTTATGGAAAACATGGTAAAATACCCCTAAATTAAAAAAATGGATTATCGAGAGGGTGGAAATCAAATATTGAGTTTCAATTTAGAAGAAAACTAATGGTGCGTTAAAAAAAAGGGAATATGGTGAATTTAGGTTAATTTTCTATTCTATTTTAATGATAAATATCTCAAACACAAATAATAGCTGCCGACTAAAGTTCTTTTAGAATCGTTATGTAGCAAAAAAACAATTAATTATTTGGTAATTTAAGGTTAAGTCAAATATATTATTTACTGGCGCTAAATGTATAAGTATAAAAAAAAGAAAATACATATTTTTGTATATCTGTTTCCTCCTTTATTTTAAAAAATTTGGTTATTTTCTAGGAAACTTGCGGCAACTCGGATTTTGACGTAATTTGGTATACGGGGATTTTTGGGGCGCTGATCACGAATCTGAAAGATTTTTGAAATGTTTCGCTTTCGAGATATCCATCATCAAAGTTAAAATTTAAAATAATCTTATTTTAACTATATTTCCCCTTTTTTGCATACAACTCTTGATTTTTTATTTAGTTTTAGTTTTAGTATGATAAATAGACATAATATTTGATTTTTTCGCTTTAAACCCCGTTTTTTTTTATTTTACATTTTTTGCATTAAATTGCATAGCTTCACTTTTAATCGATTTCAGTCGCAGCAAGCTATGACGTCACCATCAGCATTTTCACGGTGAACTTTCTCAATTTAATTGATAAAAGGTGTAAAAACGGGGTTTTAAAAGGTAAAAAATCAAATATTGTGGGCAACTTTAGCTTTAAATCAAGAATTGTGTGCAAAAAGAAGGAGGAATAGAGTGAAAATACGATTAGTTTAAATTTCAGCTTTGATGATGAATTTCTCGAGAACGAAACGTTTGAGATTCGTAATTAGCGCCCCAAAAACCCTGCATACTACCTACATGTCTATCTTGAAAACTACTTTGACCCCTAGGAGATAGGTTTACCTAAAATTGTTTTTTTTTTTTAAATCTTATTCTGCAACACCTCGTATATTTAAAAGGTGTAAAAAGAACATATCTAAAGTATATAAAATGTATAAAAACCATTAAAAATAAAATAATATTAACGTACGTACCCAAGAACATTCATTTTCCATAAAATGGGTACACTTAATACACATAATTTAAAACTTAAAATTAGCACATTTTAAAATTCCTTAAAATATCTAAAAAAAATTTTTCAACACCTCTAAAGGACTTCGTGAAAGTTGCACATTGTCTATGTCATTATCAATTGTTTCCCAGGAAATCCCATGTCCACCGCCACCTCTTTTGAATTATCGAATATTAGAATATGCGATTTTGATATTGGCGAATGCGCTAGATTATTGCCATTGACTCCATGTACTCGATTAGCAGATGACTATTATAATAATTAAACTAACTGATAATTGTGGTAGTGCTGATGGAGTGCTTTTTATTTCTGTACTCTTAAGTGTTAATGTGAACACAAGAAATTTTAAAATTAGATATGCACTCTTATATTTTTGTCCATAACTGTATATACATATAAGTTGTTTATAATATGCGTTTTTAAATAGTTTTTAAATATAATTTAATAAATAAGGTTATTTCTGCCTAATCTGAAATAAAAGTATTTTGGTATTTAAATGTCAAAACATTAACATAAAACATAGGCTAAATTTATACAGGCAAATAGCAAAATAATTAAATAAGAATAACCAATTAGAAGTTCCAAATAAAGGTTATAATATGTTTAATCTGTGAATTCTAATTGGATATTCTTACATAACATTTTTAAACGTCCAAAAACTTTTAAAACCTGTTCCTAGAACGTTTTAGGTACTATAAAAAACGTTTAGTAAACGTACAAAAACATACTATGATAGAACGTTTTAGGGATTATAAAAAACGTTTAGTAAACGTAAAAAAACGTTTCCTAAACGTTGTTTTTGCCGATACAAAACTTTTTAAAAACATTAAAAGAACATTCACGAACGTTTGAGAACGTTTATTGTACGTTACCCAAAATCTACTTAAATGTTTTATAAACAACTTGTGTTATAAGGGTTTTGCTATATTTTTCGGGAGGGGGGAGGATAAAAGTAAAAGTCAGGGAAAGTGACACTTTTAAACTTTTTAAAACTAGTAAAGGTCAACATACATGGTTTTAAATAAACACATATTTTGCATATTTTTACACTATTTTAGAACTTTTAGAAAGTTCTGAAATAGTCTACCCCTGTCTTTTTGTTAATTAAATTTATATAAAAACTTTTGCATAAAGTCAGATAGCCTGGTTTATTTAAAAACTTTTTCTTCTATAAAATATTATTCTCGTTTTTAAGACAAAAAATAAAAATGTTATTTTTTTCATCTTTTAAGGCTTGATTTTTAACACCGTGTTTATACAACAAACTGCACTTTATTTTGAACAAAGAATTGCCTCCTAAAGTTTTTCGCATCTATTTTGAAACACCCTGTATATTTCAAATTTATGATTTTTTTCTGCAAAAGCAAAAGTCCCAACACCCTTTCAAGAGGCCATTAGTAAAGATGGGTCCAAATTTAATTCATTCTGAAAGCGATGCCGCCAAGTACACAAAAAATGATAAAGTAAAGAAACCCTTTGGTGAACAATGATTTATTGCAGCAAAAAATATTCAACCCGACGAGTTTCTAGTACCACGCCACGTGCCACCGGTTTTATAGTAGGCAGAGGTGAAATAAGAGAATGTTTTGTAAGTAGGTGATACGTGTTTTAGCAATGTATTTTTATTATTTATCTAAAAATATGTAATCAGGCTCAGTCCGAGGCTATGTGCATTCGAAAAGGTTTGTTTACTTTATCAGTTTTTGTGTACTTGGCGTAATTAAATATATCTCGTCCATAACTAATTCCTTTCATAGTTTCGGCGACGATAGTACCCTTCACTCCAGTTTTCAGGTTCCTAAACCCATCACTAAACCTGACTTGGAAAACAAACGCAGAGCGATGCAGATATCTCTTTCGCAGGATCTTAATTTAATATTAGATTTGGGCGACAAAAATCTCGTCCATTTTAATGCATCCAAAACACAATCATGTTCCTTGTCGCGAAAAGAGTCATCAAATACTCATCCTCTACTTATGAGTGATCAAGTTTTACAGAGCCAAGACACATTCAATCTTGTGGGCGTCACATTTGAAAGTAACCTTAACTGGCATAAACACATTGTATCTATAGCCACGGCAGCTTCAAAAAAGCTTGGATTTCTCTTTCGAGCCAAAAGTATTTCTCCCCTTTAAACACTTTGTATGTGTCCCAAATCCGACCTCCCTTGGAATATTGTTCTCATATCTGGGTGATGGCGTCCCCCACAACCCTAAGCATTCTTAATTCTATTCAAAGAAGAGCTATTCGTCTCATTAATGATCCTTCACTTACGGAAAGGCTTCCTTCTCTTGTCCATCGTCGGGCTGTGGGATATTTGTCGCTTTTTATAGGTATTTCCATGGCTTCTGCTCTGAGGAATTGTCCAGTACAGTTCCTCCACTCATGGTTCCCAACAGAGAAACTCGTGGTTCTGCGCGTATGCATCGCTATACGGTCCAACTGGACAGGCCCCGAACTTTTCACTTTGTTCGTTGTTTTATCCCTAGAATTTCTAGATTGTGGAACCTGCTGCCCCCGAGGTCTTTCCTTCCTCCCCAAATCTTCAAGTATTTAAATCCCGTGTCAACAAACTTCCTCTTACCTCGCTTAAGACACCCACGGTACGTTAGTATTTAGGCTTTTAGCCTTCGTGGTTTGTCCAAAGATGAAAAAAATATATATATGGGCCCATCTATACTGAGTACTTTGGACTTGCCTTAAGGCACTCAACATACATTATAAGCTTTAAGCATTTGTCGACAGTATCAAGATAAAAAAAAAAGAGAGAGAAAATATGTGGCAATTTTGCCTTTTTACACTTTTAATTTACGGTAACCAATTCTTAAATAATTATAGGGTTTAACAAACTAAAATTAGCCATCCACTTAAATTACTTCCATTATATAACTTCCAAAAGATCTAAAAATTGACCCCAAAAACTTCCCCTGACTTTATCACCATCAATATCTACTGGTTTGTTAAAATTTTTGGCAATAAAGTGACTTTTAACGTAGATATTTGCTGATAATCAACTCATTGTTCGCTTCAGTTGATGTGAAAGAAAACCGCACTATTTGTCTGCAATTTATGAATACCGATTGGATAAAAAGAGGAATATAAAAGATTTTAAAGGTACTTGTCAAAGTTTAAGGGCTATTTCACCTTAGGTGGTTTTATTGTTCATCTAAGAGGTGAATTTTTGCATCGTGCAATCTGACCACAGCAACATCTTGAGTCAGACACAGAACTAACTTTAACAGAAACAACCCATTAAAGGAAAGTGACCAAATATGGAACACCATTTTGCTTTTTGCACATAATTGGCACATCGTCGGGCTATGGGAGATTTATCGCTTTTATGGTCCTTCCATGGCTTCTGCTCTGAAGAATCGACCAGTACAGTTCCTCCACTCACGGTTCCCAACAGAAACTCGTGGGTTTCGCGCGTATGCATCCCTATACGGTCCAACTGGACAGGCCCCGAACTTCTCACTTTGTTCGTTCTTTTATCCCCTAGAGTTTCTAGATTGTGGAACCTGCTGCCCACGGAGGTCCTTTCCTTCCCCCAAATCTTCAAGTATTTAAGTCCCGTGTCAACAAACTCCCTCTTACCTCTTAAGACACCCACGGTACGTTAGTATTTAGGCTTTTTAGCCTTCGTGGTCTGTCTGAGATGGCAAAAAACAAACATTTTAAATAAAAAACGATTTACTCAATGCTCTTTTTGTTGTGTATACAGTCAAGTCTAGCAAGGTCGGGACCAGCTTCGGTCAGTTCAATGACAAGTGCAGGGACCAGTTGCGGCTCGCTATACCCGGAACTGGGACCAGAGCGGTTCCGCGCTATGCTAAGATGAACTGATGTACCCAACAAAGAGCGTTGAATACATGAATCCGCCCTAATCAATATAGATAATCATACTATATTTGGTGCTTTATTTTTAAACATATTTAAGTTACATTAATCACTCTTAAGTGCAGATTAAAAACCAACTACACACAGGATAATAAGGATAGCAAATATAGATAGGTAACTTTCCACAAGAACCTCTTTGGAAAACTTTGGTATATACATATAGATAAACAAATGACCTTGCAAAATTATTCAGTAAAATCGTCCAGCATCACTATTATGGAACAGAGCGCCAAAGGCATCTCATTGAAACATTTTTTCGAGATGTCTCTGTATACTGAAGGTGCGTCTTCACCTTCTTTCAAATCTACAATACGTCATGAAGAGCCACTCTTCACCTCGTTATTTCAAATTCACAGTAATAATAAAAGGCTGAATTACTGCCTATTCATATTTGTATTGCCCCCGCCATTTCAGCTCACTGTCTTTGGTGTCAATTACCAGAGCCCATATTATATGGCACTGTTACTTCTGATATTCCGTACGCATGCCACAGAAAGACCCGAATTTCTTAGAGCCTGGAGCGGCATTTTTACAGCAAGAGCCTGGTTACGTCTGTAACGTCAATTGCTTCGATCAGCTTCTTGACCTTTTTGGTTTTTAAATTTTTGATTTTCTCGTTTTTCTTTACAAATTTATTTTCTTCTTTTTTCTTCTGCTTTTTTATGAGATTATTTTGAATGATGATTATTAAATAACATCACTTTGATTAGTTTAATCATCAAGAAAACCAATTAAATAATATTCATGATTGGTTAAGGATTTGTTCATATTGTGATACCCAAACCAAACTCTAAACTTTATATAGTTTAAATTAAAAAGCGTCACGGTCTATTCGAAAATTCGTTAATCTCGAATTAGGCTTTTGTAGTATTGTAAAGATATTAAAAGATACATTATCACGTTGATCTTCAAGGGTTTTCATGTAAACGAGGTGTATTAAATTTGCACTTTTACTCAGACTAATTATTCAGTAGAAAGAAACAGATATAACCAGATAGTCTTAGCCTCATGTTCTATGATATAAGATCAATTTCAAGTAGTTGCTGATATTGCAGGATGGTCTCTTGCGTAGTCAATAGTGCTGTTTATTGCTCTATAGACACCAAATTTATTATTAACAGGTACATAATTAAAGAGTCGGCTCGAACAAAGTTTTAATTTACAGTTTATCAAGTTTTCAGGAGGGGTAAAAATCTATATATTGAATATTTGCGTTTTAAAATAAAAAACGTTCATAACAGATAAAAACCGTCTTTTAGGCCATTAGGTACACACGATTTATCTATAGTTGAGGCTATGGAGTATGTTACAGCAAAATAATAAATGTCAAACTGAAAGCTGAGCGCCATTTAAAAAATGAAAAGGGGTGCTTTGTGGCACATCACTTTAAAGCTCCTGACGAGTACTTTATAAACCCAGAATATAAAGTCAATATCTTTAGCTACTACAAAATGGCGGTATGTTAATAATTACTTAAATAGGAACCTGATTTTGATGGTCATATTTCCAAAACCAAAAACCCCCTTGCCCGCCCCAAAACCAAAAGCTGGCGTCGCCACTGATGTAGTATTTTTTTAAAGCTATTTTTAACGTTTTTTTTTGTAATAACGTATTTTGTTTATTATATCACCAGAAAAAAGATATTTAAAAGATCTTAAAGAAAATATCACATTCAGTATATCTAACTTTATTAGTTTCGGAAATATGGCCATCCAAATAAGGTATTTGATTTTAGTTTTAAAGTAGTAACGTCATATTTTAGTAGGTCAATGTAGTCACTTTATATTCTATGGTGTGTAAATGATATGTACCTGGGATGTTGCGGATGCAGATTTTTTTACGTCCGGATGCGGATCTGTACAAAAGTGTAGGTAGGGTAAAAATAAGACAGTTATTTCAAGTCCTTGTTCGTATTACAAACAACAGCGAGAAGCGTCATCGTCACCAATTTACTGAAGTCCAAAACAAAATTATTGCTTTTCGATTGGCTAATCAACACGTGCTGTCGACACGCGCCACTCGCCGCCTTTCTTTCTTGTCGTGATCTGCTATACATCCGCATCGATTAATGCGGATGTTCCGCATATGCGGCTGCAAATATTCGCAACACCCCTGATTTGTGCAAATTTTGACAATTTTACTTATTTATTTTTACAACTAAAATTCCCCGCGCCGACAAAAGATTCCGGGTGCTGGTGGAACTCAGATTCTTGGTAGCGTCCGTAGGGACGTAGAAGTGAACTTTGATCTCAACAAGGAAAATAAAGTACTTGTCTCGTGCTTTAAAATAGTATGTGTCATAAGTAGAGGTTGGGTGGTATTCGAATACTCGGTATTCTGAATCGCATTCAGAATACATTGGGCAGGTATTCGAATACATCTGTGTGTTTGGTATTCGAATACCGGCATACAGGAGAACCTTTTGCTCTTCAAAATAAAAGTACTCAGAACAAAAAGTTGTTGTTTTGTAAGATCTTTTGAGATCTTTTATTTTTGGTCTTCAGTATTCAGAGAGTTGGGTCGAATACTGAAAATCAGTATTTGAATACGAATACCAGAAAAAAAGTATTTGAATACCGAATATTTGAATACTTGGAAGAAAAAGTATTCGAATACTCGGTATTCACGAACACCTGGAATCAGTATTTGAATACTGGAAAAAAAGATTCGAATACCAGAAAGAAAAAAAAACAACCGATAATTAAAAAATTTGAAGAGCAAAAGAAACGTCGTCACCTCATTTTTCCCTACTTTTTGTTTCCTTTTGGTAGTCTACTCCTGTCAATTTTGGTATTCGAATACTGCTTACACGTTCCGTATTCGAATACCTCAAAAAAGTATTCATCAAATACTTTAAAACTATTCAAATACAGAATCCCGAATACTAACCAAAAAGTATTTTGCCGAATACCGAATACCAAACACTCAGATTCAGAATAGAATATCCGAATACCGGCAAAATGTATTCTGAATTCTATTCCAGAATACTGAGTATTCGAATACGACCCAACTCTGTCAGTATTTAGAATACTCGGTATTTATCTTTTTTCTTACTTCTTGAATATTCACTATTTGAATACTTTTTACAATAGTAATCGAATACCGAATTTCAGTATTCGACCCAACTCTGCTAGAGACCCTCTTTCCATTTTTATTTTTTTGTATAGCGCCCAACTCTCAGTTTGACATTTATATCTATCATTTTTTTGTTTAAAATTTGGTTTATGTTGTCTTACTAAAGTAATTTTCATAAAAAAATATCAAATAATTCAAAGTTAGGAGGGGAGGCACGGACGTATATAATGCTTTTTTATGGGAGGGTTCTGAGTGCCAAAAAATTAAAATTAAAAAAAAATTGCTCACTTTTGAAACCCATCTATTTTACTATACGTTCTCTTTCCTTCTTCTCGTTAACTAAGGAGGAAAGGTTCACGTTACCATCAAAAACATTAAAAAAGCACTTTTCCATACAAATCTCTCTTCTTACAATGCTAAGGGGGGTGTTCAACCCCCACCCCTCTCCCATCTACGAGGGTCCTGACTTTAAATACGCATTGCATGTTTATTAGGTTTTTAAAAAATAATAAAACTGGAACTGTTAAAGACTTTACTATTTACTACCTAATTTAAGTTTAAAATGCTTTTAGATTATCCAACATACCCAATAATTTACTGGATATCTGGTTTAAAATAAGAAAAAAAACATTTGTTATAAACTCTCTTACATCCTCAATTTAGTTTTTCTTCTTAAAATTTTTCACATGAGAGAAAAAGTATTTAAAAAATATTACATTTTTAATTCACTTTTATCAACGATTTTTTTTTACAGCAGCACATGCATCCAGGTTATATCTATGCTTTTATTTAAAGAAAGTATATCCTTAAGTTCATCCTTGATCCAATAATAAAAAAGAAATAAAACTATAAATTTTAAAATCCTAAATTTTAAAATTAAATATTTCAATGTTTACCCTCCTCACGTAATCCGATTCTCAATACAATTTTTCTAACCCCTCACCGACAACGGCACAATACTACGCATTAAACTATAGTAAATAAAAGTACGGTTCCGAGCATCGTGACATGTAGCAAACCGCTGACGCAAACCCCAGAGCCATTCAAATTACTAGCAACCCTACTCGTAACTTCCCCAGGCAAAAGTTCTGACGCTTGCATCGGCGGTTAGTAAACTGCCGCGCCGCTCGGAATCATACCCAATACCCAAACACCGATGACAAAATATCGACCAGCCTAACATCGATGTTATGATACCACCGATGAACATCGCGCATCCCTGATCGTAATTCCAAAATCAATATTTTTACGTATCAATATTTTATTCTTAATAACCCATTTAAGTCTGTAATTTGTTAAAACTTATTATTTTAAATTAAGTATTTAACAAAACCAATTTTTCTTTACTCCGCCACTGTACATACATATCGTTTAATAAAATCGTGATTAAGTAGGTTTCTGTAACGTTATTCTGAGAACTCTATTTTATTTTGTTATTACTTTATATTTTTATGAGGGCAGCACCGCCTAGATGCAGCTAAATTAAGCAGTGATGCCAAAACTATCAGATTTTTAGCATTTAACAGACTTTACTGAATAATTAAAAGGAAAAAATACTTGGGCAAAAGCACATTTTAGAATAATTTAAATTAAGCAATTTTAAAATATAAATTATTCTGGAAGTCGTGAGATACAGTGCCGTACCTATGATATAATAAGAAAATAGTTTAGAATATTTCGTCGTCCTTACAGACTTTAAGGTTTAAAATATGGCAGCAAGGGATTTACCGCGAAACTTTGGATGTTATAGAAATTTGACCGGTGAATCATCTTGTTGTGAATTGATCATTGGTTGTATTTAATAATTTTGTTTCTCGGTTCGACATAGGCTCCCTCTTATTTTATGCATTCCTTAGCTTTAATTATCAAAGACAATTAAACCCTTTAGATTGTTGCAATTATTTTTTAGTTTCGATGAAATTAAAGAAAAAAACTTTTTAAAAGTTTTTTCGTACATTACAACAGAATAAGCCATTGTTTTTAGATGTCCCTACGCACATATCTCTGTAAAGAGGGACTTGAGGAAAATATTTTATATGAATTTCTCACGTTATTTTTGTGTGTTCTATATGAATCCGAGAGATTGCCCACATATTCTTGGACACCCTGTATATTATTATTTCCAAGGAGAAGTGTGTTCAATGAATGATAGATAATAAATGTCGGACAACAAATTTTTGTATAACTCTACGTAAAAATTAAGAAAGGTTATTTTTTTAAATAATTTGTCTAAAATCTAGTACCTAAATTATAAAAAGTGCAAGTGCAAGATAAGATAATATTTTTAATTTTGATAAATTTATATCTTTTCTTAATCTTTGTTGTTACAGTTTGTACTTTGGGACCATAGATAACCTACATTTAGATCCGCAGTGGAAAGAAGCATTTTTCGGATTTTTACGACCTCGCGCAGTGGGTGGACGAACATGCGCACTTAAAAGTCGTGGCAAAATACAAACACCAGCACCCCGTACCCTTCGTCCGCGGTCTGACCGTAACGCTCATTAGCTACCGTGCTTCGAACAGAAAACCAGGACGCCGGCAACAAATTCTTTCCTATAATGCGGATAGTTTGTTTGGAGCCGGGTAAGTTTACCCTCAACTGGCTTGCGCACAAACCCGTTTTTTCGCCCATGGAATGTAACTTTTGTTTCGCGCAGGTTATAACATTGGCAATCCATCAAGATCAGTGTTTGGGACGTTGGAGTTCACGAAATGTCTTTTTGGGTATATAATTTTTAATAATATAAAATACAACAAACTTTCGCAGGTTATTTTGTAATGTCGAGATAAAACTAATTAATTTTAATATTATACTATATTTGCTTCGGACGCCAATTTCCCACATTGGTGATTTTAAGCCTTATACGCTTAAAATAGTGTTTTATACTTTAATTTCAGATTTATTTGTGTAAAAATTTTAAATAATTGAAAATCATTGAATTTTTCATGTTATTTTAACTACTCGTTTAAATTCTCTGTATTAATAATGAATGCTTATCATCCAAACGCCACACGCTCACAACAATCGCCCATCCGCAACTTTTATTTAGAGTTTGAGTTTAGAGCGCGCTTTCAGTTCACTTTCGACTCCTGCATGCTTCGGCCAGCGGCAGGATTAGGCCGATAGTTACGTCAGATTGTCGCAGAAATTAATCCGCGCGCGATGTAGTTGTATGGTTTGAATTAATACGGTGACAGGTTTATTTATAAAGTGCTCTACGAATAAACGCTCAAACTTAAAGAGATGTTGTTATAAGCGAAGGGTGATTTAAAATAAAATAGCCATAAACACCTTTGTTTATTGCTAATTTATTGTTATTTAAATGTTGTTGTTTGATTTTCTTCAAAATGACGTAGCTAAAAGTATTTTATGCCAATAATGTTATGTATATTTTTTGTTTATTAGTATACAGTGTTTTTACGTAAGTTAACGTCATATGGAGAACTTTTTAAATATTTATTTTACGAAACAAAGTTATTTTTTATAAAAACTTTGCATGATCCAAAACCTACAAGGCAACCATTAAATATCAAAAAATTGTATCAGTCATCTACGAGGTTTGGCCAAAAATGTAATTTTTTATTATGAGCAAAGCACCTGTATTATTATATATAAATATATAATATAAATAATTTTAAACGCGCAATTTTGTTTATTAAGAGGAGAATTTTTTTAATGCAAAAATAGTAAAAATTTAGGTTTATACATACATAACTGAAGATATGTTCTGTATTGGTTCGGCGAATTCATTTAATTGATGGTATTTATTTGGGTATACGCCAAAAACGGATCATTTTTCTAAAAAAATGACATTTAATGTTAAACGTTTTTTAGAATATCCTATAACCAAAGCTTAAATTTTAAAATTGTAAACCTTTATAATAGTTAACTTTCAATTTTTTAATTTTTATTTGATTTTATCTTGACAACGGTGGCAGATTTGCCATCAAAACGTCGTTTTTTAGTTTTCTAGTTACTTGTTTTAGTTTTTGTTGCTGTATTTTTGGGGTGTTTTTCTTTATTTTGAAAAAAAAACAATCCGTTTTTGGCCCAGAAGAGTATTTTATTATTTATTTTTCTTAAAACTAAACAAAAAACAAAAAAAAAAAAAAAAAAGAGGCAAAAGAGTTTTATTTTTATTACGCTCATTTAAATAAAATTTTAAAAATACGCGAAAGTCACTTGCATCAAAGACAATAAAACTATAATTGTCTTTTCTTGCATACTTTTTTGTCAGAAAAAAAAGTATATTTAAGATATTCATAAAAATTTTCGATTTTTTTTTAAAGTTTAACAGTCTTTATCTCGGAAACAATGCATTTCCGGACCTATGATTTTATTAACTTTATTTTGCATAAAATAAGCACATAAATATGCCTTTAATTTGGTTACCGCAATTAGGCAACACCCTGTATATTTTTAATGTTTTTTTTATTGTTTCGAAGCCCTTAAATCGACGTATACATTTAACATTTACAAACAAATTATTAATTTTGTCCAAGGCTGGGGGAGGGGCAGGTGCTTCCCCTGCCAGTACTTGGCTACGCCCCTGAGTATACCTACACGGTAAAAAAAACTGACGGTCTGTCATTCACTGACTCTTAGACTAATATTTTCACATATTGACAACATGTCACCAAAATTTGGGAAATTACTTACGAAAATTAATATAGAATATAAATTATTCAGCAAATAAATGACTCATTTTAGAAAGTTTTTCTATACAGGGTTTTCCGAAATTTATGCATTAAATTTCAAGGGCATATTCTACGTTAAAAATAAGGCCGTATTTCCACGGGCCACTTTTTAAAGTTGATATGAGCCACAAAAAGTGGTGCCATAGTAGCCAATCCGACCACAAAAAGTAGTTCGTCCAGCCGCTGCATTTGTTTTGTAGTCAGTGGACGGGATCGGCGACTGATGGCGACAGAAGTTTAATTGTGGTTGTGAAAACGCCCGTGTAAAAGAAGTAAAATTTCAGCATTTTGAAAACGGAACTACAAGCTGGTGACAGTACACCATACACCAACCACTTTTTGTGGCCCATATCAACCACAAAAAGTAGCACGTGGAAACACGTCCTAACCCATAGTTTTCTTTATAGATACAGGGTGTTGAAATTCTAAGAAACAAAAAACATTTTATTATTATAATTTTTAAACAACTTTAGATACATTTTTAAATGGCATTTAGTTCATTGCTTTACAGCAGCAAGATAATTTTTTTCTTATGTAAAATATTTTTTAAACATACCAGTGGCGTCCGTACCATATTTGTATAAACTACTTTCCAAGAAAAAATGGTGCGCCACTGCTTTTTCCTTAAATAAAAATAATTTTTAAAATCCCCATTGAATTAGAAACAAATTCGATGTCCTGACTTTTTCCGAACAATATACAGGCTGTTACAAATTCGAGGAACACCATTAGGATCTCGGAAACGGTAAGAGATACAGGGTTGATTAAATTGGGGCAAAGTTGCACATTTCTATGCTTAACAATATTCTGTTTTTAAAATTTAAAAATTTGCAGCTGTTCGGGAATTATCCGGCAAAAAACAAAATTTTGCGAAACAGTTTTTATTTTTTTCTCGGTTGAAGAGATATTTTAAAACTGACGACACATTAACAGTGCCACTTTTTCTCTTCTATAAAATGATGTCAATAAATTTAAGATTCGACGTTTCGTCTTTGAGCCACCATCATCAACTTTGTTTTTTTTTAAATGGGGCGAAATATTTGGTTTAAAACTTAATACACTCGTATTTTAACTCTATATACAACGATATATCACAATTTCCATTTATATTACGTTTCGAAACCAAAAACCACTATCCCCTATTTTTTCCATTAAAAATTACGATTCCAAACAATTTTGGAAATTTCCATTTGAAGGTAAGTATTCATCCATTTATTTCTATTACTACTTATTATTAGTTCTTTTATTAATTTATTTATTCCTAATTTAACTAACAAGCTACAAGGATTAAGATAATTTACATACCTACATTTATTTATACGTAATAAAATAAAGCATTTAATTTATTCAAAGCTTCTATCAACTTAATCGTTGCCTGTTATAAAGAAAGCATACTTACCTTACCTGTAAACGGAAATTTTGCAGGTAAGTATGAGGTTTGGGAAAAAATCGTTTTTGTAATAGCAAAATAGTAAATAATGATAGTTTTTCAGCTCGAAACATCGCACAAATGTTAAGTGTGATATATCGTTGGATTTAGAATTAAAATACAAGTTTATATTAAGCCCAAAACCTAATATTCCTCCCAGTGGTAATGTTTATTTGTCATTTGTTTTTAAATATCTCTTTAAAAAATCCGAGAAAAAATAAAAACTCTTTCGCAAAATTTTGGTTTAATCCGGATAATTCCGAAACGGCTGCAAATTTTTAAATTTTTAAAACGGAATATTGTTAGGCATAACAATGCGCAACTTTACTCCAATTTAACCAACCCTGTATCTTTTACCGTTTCCGAGATCCTAATGGCGTTCCTTGAATTCGTAACATCCTGTATAGTTTTTAAACAAACAAATAAAAATAACTTTAATGCATGACGAGTTTTTTTTTAATAAAAAATACACAAACCAACACTTAATTTAAAACTTTGAATATTAACCATTTTTGCCATTATGTTCGCAAATTCGCCATGCATCAAAGTATTTTTATTTTTTCGCATCGTTTCAAAAGAAGTTAAGATACCAAATTTGTTCCAAATTTAATGGGGACTTTAAAAATAATGTTTATTTCGGAACAAAAGCAGTGGCGTACACGTTTATTTCTAAAAAATAAATCATACAAATATGGTACGGACGCCACTGGAATTCTTTTAAAATATTTTACATAAGAAAAAAATGTTTTTTGCTGTTTAGTAATGTACTTAATACCAATTAAATATATAGAGTGATTTAAAATTATAATAAAAGAATGTTTTGTTTTTTAATACCCTGCATCTTTAAAAGGAGGCGTTTCCGACATATATATGTATATAGGAATATAGGGCCTATTTTTGACGTAGAAAATGCCCTTGAAATTTAATGCATGAATTCCGAAACACCCCGTATAGCTAGAGTTTAAGAAAACATTTGTAGGTTTACTTTATCGGTTTCTAAAAATACTACGTCTCATTTATACAGTAAGGATATTAAAAGTCTTTTCCCCACCCTCTTAATCTTTTTAACAGGACAAGATATCGAAGTCGAGTAAATTTTGAGTAAAAGGGTGTCACTTAAAGTACTTTTTGGCATAAACATAATTTCTGTAACGTGACCTAGTACTAAGGGGGCACTAACAACATTTTTTTAATGGAAAGGGTGTCAAGTGGCACTCGTTTTGATACTTTGATTCTCTTTTTAACGCTACTTTGTTTTTAAAATTCGGTTTAGTCGTTCCAGACTTAGAACCGTTTGAAATGTGTGTGTAATAGTGTAAAAACTATGCGGTTTTAACGGAATTGAATTGTAAATCAGGAACGGCTGGGCGGAATTTAAAAACATAGTGGCGTTAGATAGAGAATTGAAGGGCCTTTAAAACGAGGTGCTACATGACCTTCCCCTATCCATTTGAGAAAAAATTGCTAGTGCCCTCTTGACAGTAGGTCACGTGACACGAAAATATTGCTAAAATATTACCCTTTTATCCAAATTTTATCTGACTGCGATATCTTATCCTTTTTAAAAGTTACGGGGAAAGAACTTTTAAAAACCTCACTCTATGTACAAATTGGAGCTAAACTTCAAACGCTTGTCACTCTAGAACGAATGAGCCGATTTTAAAAAATTAAACGGCAATGAATAAAGAATTAAAACGCCTCTAAAACGAGGTGCTACATAATTCATCTTTTAATATGAAAAGTTGTTAGTACCCCTTGACACTAGACCACGCGACCAAAATCATTTTTATGTCAAAAAGTAGTTTAAATGGCACCCTTTAACTCAAATTTTACCCAATCTCAATATCTTGTATCATTCAAAAGATAAAGGGGGGACGTTTAATATTCTTACTGTATATATTTTTTTAATATTTATACAGACTTTCCACGAATAGGGTTAACAAGGGGACAAATTGACCAAAAATTTATATTTTCGAGAAAAAGTAATTCCTTATAAAAATTTTTGGTTTAAAAAAATGGGATTCACGAAGAGAAAATGTTGATTTTGTATACAAAGTTCGCAAAAACCTAAAAAACATGATTTTTCTACAAGAGTCTACCCTTATTTTTTATTTATAAGCAAAATATCATTTTAAAAATTTATTTAGAATAGCATTTTGAATAACTGTAAAAAAGGTAAAGGGGTATCCAAAAGATTCATAAAACTAATTTTGAAGTCATCAAAAATAAATTATTTTA